>ML351133.1:0-23599 GCA_005239505.1 Nicotiana paniculata | reverse complement strand
TCGATGTTCTTGCACTTCAATGGAATTTTCTCCTTCTCTACTGTTGATTCTCGAAAATCCCCCCTTTAATTGTGTTGTAGGAGTCTATTTATAGGTTTACGGTGAACCCTAACCGTGTAGGAGACTTCTATTTCAACCGGAAAATATTTAACTCGTCAAACTCGGACTTGGGCGAAACTAAGGACCCCGGGCGTTTGGGCTCTAACACCCCCCTAACGCCAGGGCAGGCCTGGTGTTAGGTCCCTAACGCCCCCTAACGCTAGGGGTACCAGGCTTTATGGGGTAAACTCCCCCCTAACGCCAGGGGGTGCCAGGATTTAGGGTGCAAACGCCCGGCTATCGCCCGGGAGTCTCCTTTTGCGCATTTTCGACGTATTTGCATCCCTTTAGCTCCGTTTCCATCTCCAATTCACCTACACATAAAATAAACTCCATTAAGCACATAACAAGTGTAATTTTATCATTAATCCGCATAAAATGTAAGGTATATCACATGTTAAACTATGCAATTTAGTCTAGCATCAGTAAGCGTACGGTTTGTAATCGTGGTCCACATTGTTAATGTTGTATGTATTTGGTAAGTATTTGGTATCATGTGTTAGTAATGATAAAAAGTAGAAGTGAATTTAAATTGGAAGTTTATGCTTAAGTTATAAATGGCTATTTTACTTGAATGATGTATATTGAAATCGCGAGGTAACGCATGGGATAGGAAAGGCAAATCAGGTTCGCTTGACTGGTGTCACCCGGTTGAGTGCCGGTCGCATCCCTCGATTTTGGAGTGTGACAAATTGGCAATCAATAGTGTTTGAAATAGTTTGTAGTGCTAAATCAGGAAATTTTTTTCCTTTTATTTTGTTTTCCTCTTTTACGGTTTGTGTTTCCTTGACTGTGTGCAGGCTACGGATTTAGAATGGTGCATGAATCGATATGGGAAATAATTGCAACCATACGAGCCTGAGATAAAAAATAATTGCGACAGCTGAGGAAGAAAACAAAGCTCATCGAGATGTCAGAGAAGGTTGGGCAATCTTCAACCAAAGAAACTATGGCTAGAAGCAATGATGATTATAATGTGGACTTAGCTGCAAAAGAGGCAAAAAAAAACCGAGAATAAGCTGCAAGGGATGCTGAGGAAGCATCAATTAGAGATGCACAGATTATTTATGAAGAGTATAGGGCTCGAAGAGTAACTCAAAATCAACCCTTGGTTGCAGCCTAGTTCGGAATCATAGCTCCCGGTGCTTGGAGACCACTTAGTTATTATTTTAGACCGGTCTACAACCAAGGATTGTTAACTGTTAGGCCACCTCCAATTGCAGCTAACAACTTCGAGTTGAAGCAAGGGTTGCTTCAAACCATTGAAAATTGTTGTGTCTTCAGAGGGAAGAAGAACGAAGATCTAAACAACCATCTAATGGACTTCGAGGAGATTATGAACACCGTTCAATACAATGGTGTGTCATAAGATGGAATTTTACTTAAGGTCAGACTCCTTCACACTCAAAGATGACGCAAATCAATGGCTACGAAGCTTGCCCACAAGATCGATTAGAACATAGGATGAGATGACCAGAAAATTTTGTAATAAATATTTCTCATCAGCTAAAACGGGCAAGTTTAGAAGAGAAATCCATGACTTCCGCAACAAAGAGACTGAAACTGTGTTTGAGGCATGGGAGTGTTTTAAGGAGATAGTGTGAAAGTGTCAACATAGCGGAATTGAACTCTGGATTCAACTCCAAGACTTTTGGGATGGATTGACACCGGTCACACGTAGAACTTTGAGCAATGCAAATTGAGGCCAGTTGATGAAGAAGACTCCAGAGGAGATAGTCACAATTCTTGATGAGTTGTCTATAGATGCAAATCAGTGGCCCTCTGAGAGTGTCAATAGAAGAAGACCAACTAGTTTTCACCAAGTTGATGCTAACATAACTAGGTAGGTACAGCCGGATGCCATGGCCAAAGAAATACAGAAGCTGACCTTAGCTTCAATACACAATGAGCCTCACGCAGCTTGTGATATATGTGGAAGAGTACACCCTACTCATGATTGCCAAGCCTCAACTCAGGAAGTTAATGTTGTGGCAAATTATAATCAATGGGTCAGAGACACCCCGACTTTTCATGGAGTTCACCTGGGGGGTACTGCAAATGCATGGCAATAGAATAACCCCAGACCCTAAGGGCAAGGAGCTCTTGGTTGTATCAATCAGTAGAGGAAGCATTTTCAGCCTCAATATCCCACTCAGTCTAGCATGGAAGATCTAATGAAGGACTTCATTTTAAAAACTGATGAGATACTTGAAGCTCATAGATCAGATATCAACGAATTGAGCACTGCTTTTCGAAACCTGGAAAGACAGGTTGGATAGCTAGCAACAATATTATCTGAGATAATTCCAAGAACTTTGCCCGCTGATACTGAGAAAAAACCCAAAGAGACAGTGAATGTTTTAACAGTGGGCAAGTGTTAAGAGATCCCACCCCAGCCCAAAAATAGGTGGAACTTGAAAAAGAAAGTGGGGAGCAGCTAAAAATTGAAGTTGGTAAGAAGAATAAAGGCGAGAAGGTAGATGAAAAAAAGAAAAAGGAAGAGAATTCAAGAAGGGAGGAACATAAAGAGATCAGGCACATGCTTTCTTTACCTTTTCCCCAAAAGCTATATAGAAAAAAGCTGGACAAACATTTTGAGAAATTTTTGGATATGCTGAAATAGGTTCATGTGAACTTACCATTCACGGAAGTACTATCACAAATGCCAGCTTATGCAAAGTTCTTGAAGGAAATCAAAGAAGAGGAAGTAAAAGAGACGTCGGTGGTCAAGCTCACAGAGCATTGCAGTGCAATCTTGTAAAACAAACTCCCACATAAGTGTGGAGAATGAGATTGGAGAGATAAGGTCAACACCAATATCTTTGCAGTTGGCCGACCAAACAACTTTGATACCCAAGGGGATAGTGGAAGATGTGTTTCGGTTCGGGTAGATAAGTTTGTATTTTTTGTAGATTTCATAGTGGTGAATATGAAGGAAAAGAAGGATGTCCCCCTCATGCTAGAAAACCATTCTTAGAAATGGGCAGAGCTATACTGGATATACATGATAGAAAATGCATGCTTAGAGTGGGTGAAAAGACTGTGACTTTTCAGATGAACGTAGAAACGAGGGTGAAAAAGGAGAAACCAGCTGCAAGTGTTGAGTGGAAAGTGAAAGGATCGAAAGAGAAGGCTACCGAGAAAATTAAGTGTGAGGTGTACCCCAAGAAGGCTGATAAAAAGTTGTCTGCATGGATGTGTGCATTAGTTTGGGCACGTAGAATGGAGCCTGACTTTGACTCAGATCCCGACTAGATGTTCATGGAAGTTTCCTTTACGGTATGCATTTTAATTGTGTGTCATGGGGACATGCCACAGCTTAAAGTGTGGGTGGGGGATATTTGTATGTATGTATGTATGTATATTAGTTTTAGTTTTGCTTTTTAGTAGTTATAAAAAATTTGGAAAAGAACATTAAAATTATAAAATCTTTCACTTTTCCCGGCGATGGATATCATATCGACAGGTTTCTTGAGGGATTAAAGTTAAATGAAAAATACAAAAAGATTTTCTTTGGTTAGGTAATGTAATAATTACCCCTTGGTTTTTCTTTGTGTCGCGGCTCTTTTCCAGGAGTATTTTTTTTAATTGGGTGTAGTGAGTTTTTATTTTTGTTAGGAGTAGGAAACCTTGTGCTATGATTTGAATTGAAATCAATGTATCTTAAATTTGTTATACCTTGAGAATAGTGAATGCTTTAGTTGTGACGCTTAGGCTCAGTTTTTTGACTCTTGTGTAAGTACCTTAAATTGTATTATCATAACTTTGTTTAACTACTTTGACTAGAGTCTATTGATAAGTCCAATCATGAGTGAGTTATGTGCCATGTGTGTGAGAGATTTTGTGTATTCTATGCATACCATTTTATGTATAGAACTTGCCCCGTGTGTTTGTAAAGCGAAATAGTAGTTGTATTCGTTCTTGAAAGTTATATAGGTGTTTCTTTGTTGATCCAGATATATGTGTTTACCCGCCTACCTGTTATGTAACTTAGTTAACCCTTTTGTGCCTGTAATCATGTTTCTTTGGAAACCATATATACAAGCCTTACCCATTTATTTGAATACACCATCTACTTGAACCTTGTACCTCTCATGAACACTTGAATGTTTTATGAACTTTGTAAAAGTTGAAGTGTGGGGTGGTTGGTTTGACTTTTGAGTGGAACTATTGAAATAGGAGAAAGGTGCATTGTTTAGAAAAAGTAAGAGCCACTTGAATTAAAAAATAAATAAATAAATAATTGTATGATGGTGAAAAATATTCCGTTATATTGGTAATTCTTGATGTATTTGTGCTTAAAGAAGTCGGGAGTTAATGTATATTAATGTGAAGGTGGAGTTATGGTTTGACATAAGTGTGGGTTTTGAAAGGTAAAGTGTATGTATTAAAGTTCTTAGAGAGGTGTAGTCACTCTTATATCAAAATTTATCCTACCTATCTCGCAGCATACATTACAACCAATTAAAGTCCTACTTAATCCTTGACTGAATGAGCCCAATTAGTAGAGTAGTACACTACGGGAAGGCCTATGGTGCATCTTTCGTGGCATATGAATGTTGTTTCTGAGGGTGAGTGAATTCTTCCTATCTTGAGTTCCAAATTATTCTTGAATTTCATTGTGTGAGGAACTACTCTTTTTTATTATGTGAGGGAACTTGATTCATGAAGGAAAGGTAATGTTGTTGAATTCTATGTTAGAGTAAGTGAGCGAGTTGTGGATAATGCGTGTTGATTTTGAGTCAAATTTTGAGGCAAGGATGCTACACTATTGTGCTTAATCTATTTTAAATATTCTTGGTGTGATGAGTTAGGAGAGTTGTTTAAAAAAGTCTTTCTTTATGAAGTGTAGTTTGATTGCTCGAAGATGAGCAATGGATTAAGTGTGGAGTGTTGATGTTAGGCTATAATGTCGTATTTTAGTTGCTTATTGCACTCTAATTTACTGCACTTTAATTGTTGTTGCGCTTTAATCGCTAGTGTTTCGTACTTATTGTGTGTTTTATGCCGTGTAGGAGTGATTCTAAGTGATGTAGATGTTACGGAGGTTGTTCGAGCTATTTGGAGCTCTGAAGTGTTAGTAAAATCCCAAGGGATTAAGTCGGGAATGCATTCGGTGGTCGAAAACCACATCTGGATATCAAAAATCCAAGAAAAATGTGTACTCTGAGACACTTCCACAGTCGCAGCACGTGAAGCGGTGCCTGGGGTGTCGCGATGTCCATTTTTCCTGCTGCCTTCAAAGTGCAAGGTTCCTAATAAGTTCCACTGCTGCCCCACATGGCACGTCGCCTCATGCGGTGCGCTTGTGCAATTTTTATATAGTAATTTTCTATTTTGGCTGCGAGATGGTGGTTTCATCTGGGCCCGACCCTACATGGTATAAATACAAGGAAAAATGTTATTTTATGTACTTTTGACACATCTTAGACCTAAGGAGGCTAAGGAGGAGTTGAAGAAGCAAAAGCACAAGGAATTCATCATTCAATCCCCACTCAAGACACAAGTTTGGATTGTTTTATATTTTTCTTTACTTTAAACATATTTATAATGAATTGCTCCATATCTATAGAGTAGTTCTCTTTAGGGTTTGATGGATTTGGTGTATTGATATTTGTTTGTGGATTATAACTCTAGTTTTATATATTGAATTGTTTTGGATGTTTTATTTGTTGCATCTATATTCACTAATTCATGTAGTTGAGAAAGGCATAACTTGTGATATTTTTCCATCATATTGTTGGTTGAGTTCATTAATTATTCTTAGTAATTTAAAGAGGCTAGTTGAACTGTTGATTAAACCGAGTTAGGAGGATAATCGAAAGAGGTTCTCCTAAATACCAATCCACTATGAATTCTTACATATCTTCACCGAGCTTAACTTAATTCATCTTGTCAGGTTGAGACTTAATCGAGAGAGGAGTTTCTATTAAACGTTTGAACTAATAGTTGAGTGAGTTCGGAGACTCACTTGAACATTAGAAGTGAAGTACCTAAAGTTAAATCCCAAACAATTATCTTGCACCTACCCTATCAAGACCCTATTTTCTCCCGTTGATAACCTTATTTGCTTCCTTCTTGTTCGATTGTCATTAGTCAATAATCGTCGAGTCTTAGTTAATTTTAGTTCTTAATAATATAAATCTCAATTGTTGATCATCTTGGATAGCAATCAAGCTAGAAACTACAATAATGTTGTTTAAAGCCAATCCATGTGGATATGATATTATATTATATTATATTCGAGTAGCGATCATATTTAAGTATGTGTTTTGTGCTTATAAAATTTTCTCTACTGATTCATAAGACCTGGAGCTCCTTGTCCTTGTGGTCTGGGATTATTTGGTTGCCATGCATTCAGACTACCACCGGGTGAACTCCACGAAAAACGCCCATGGTGTTGAAATTATTTCCACCTTGATAGTATCCTCTGTCAAAACTTCCCACGGAATTCACTACCTCATCTGCAGCTAAAGCCTGACACTCATGTGTTAGATGACCCATTCCACAAAATCACAAAATGATGATGGTTGTCTTTGGACCCTAGCTACAACCAACTTTTTTATATTTTTTGCCATGATATCTAGCGGGGCTAGGACAGATGTATTAGAATCTACTTGATGTAGCCCAACCGTTTATCTTTTCTCGTTATTATCTCCAGGACATTGGTTTGCATCTTCAGATGATTCATTTAGAATTGCAACAATCTCCTCAGGAGTTTTCTTCAAAAGAGGACCTCCAACTACATTGTTTAGCGTCCTCCTGCCAAAGGGTGTCAACCCATCCCAAAAACCATGGAGTTTCAACCACAAGTATAATCCATGATGCCCACATCTTCTCACAATATCCTTAAATCTATCCAATGCTTCAAACACCATTTTTGTATCTTTCGGCTCAAAGTTGTGGATCTCTCTTCGAATTTTCCTGTTTTTGCAGCTGAAAATATTTTTCAAGGAACTTCTCTTCCACGTCCTCTCAAGTTTGAATTGACCCAGTCAGTGAACTCCTTAACCAGTGCTTGGCATCATCCCTTGGTGAAAAAATAAATGTCCTGAAATAGATAGCATCTTTCAATACTCCGTTGTGCTGGAAGGTCTTCATAATCTCATCAAAATCCATCAAATAAGTATTTGGATCTTTGTTGGTGTAACAACCCGGCCAGTCGTTCCATGAGATTTACCCCGTTACCCCAATTTCTGCATTTTTCATATATTGCTAGCCTGTTTTGGTTGTGTTGGGTCAGTTGGTTTGGGTCCGAAATGGTCATGGTGAGAATTGAGGCATTTAGTCTCCTAAAGTAGCCTAAAAGTTGAAAAAGTCAACTGAGAGTTGACTTATTAGTAAACGACCTCGGAATATGGATTTTATGGCTCAGATAGCTTCGTTAGCTGATTTGGGACTTAGGAGTGTGTTCGTAATGAAATTTTGATGTCTGGTGTAGAATTAGGCTTGAATTGGCGAAAGTTAGTTTTTGGCGTTTTTCGATCGGCAGTGGAAAATAGCCTATCGGGGTCGGAATGGGATTCCGGAAGTCGGAACAGGTTCGTAATGTCATTTTGGGTATGTGTGAAAAATTTCAGGTCAATCAGAGGTGTTTTGGTTGGTTTCGACGTAGTTCGCAAAATTTGGAAGTTCCAAAGTTCATAGGCTTGAATTTTATGTGATTTTGGTGTTGTTGTGTTTTTTTTT
This sequence comes from Nicotiana paniculata, assembly GCA_005239505.1. Taxonomy (NCBI): domain Eukaryota; kingdom Viridiplantae; phylum Streptophyta; class Magnoliopsida; order Solanales; family Solanaceae; genus Nicotiana; species Nicotiana paniculata. The sequence goes on along the minus strand of ML351133.1, from coordinate 15,811 downwards.
GGTGTTTCGAAGGCTCGACTAAGTTTTAATGATGTTATGGGATATGTTGGTATGTTTGGTTGAGGTCCTAAGGGCCTCGGGTGTGTTTCGGGTGGTTAACGGACCAACTCTTGGCTTGAAAACTGGGCATATTTTTGCTGGTGTGAGGTTCTGGTTTCCTTCTACGCGAACGCGGGAGGATGTATGCGATCGCGTAGAATAAAAGAATGGGGTAGGCATTTTTTTATATGCGATCGCGTGGTTAGGATTGCGATCGCATAGGTTGGTCAGGTAAGGCAGTGCGATCGCGTGGGTGTTGGTGCGATCGCGTAGAGGATTCTGAGGCGCGTGTGTGGGGTGGAGAGTTGTTCTATGCGATCGCGTGTATTGGTCTGCGATCGCATTTAGTGGCTGGTATGTGCATCGAAATCGCGTGTCTAGGGTCGCGATCGCACTGAGGAAAATTTAATGGCTGGGCAGAATGTTTTAAAAGGCCATTTGTGCGAGAATAGTTCATTTTCCTCCATTGTTGAAGAAGTTGGGAGCTCTTTTGAGAGGGTTTGAAGAGGAAATTGAAGGTAATCACTTGGAGGTAAGGTTTTAAACTTCATAACTCGTTTATATGTCGTTTTCTAAGTAATTAAACCATAAAATTGTTGGAATTAAACCCAAATTTGGGGAAGAAAGGTGCATGGAAATTGAATTTTTTTCTTTTGAGGATTTGAGTGGGCAATTGTGGTCCGATTTTAGTGTTCTTGGTATGTATAGAATCGTGGGAGGATGAGGTTCTAGTAATGCAAATTTTATCAAATTTCGAGGCGTGGGCCCGGGGCTCGGGTTTGATCGGATTTCGAGATTCTTGTATAATTTGATAGTTTTCGATTGGGTTGTATTCCTTTGGTATATATTGATGATGTTAAACTGGTTTTGGCTAGATTCGGAGCAATCGGGAGCAATTTGAGGGGCAAGAGCATAGCGGACTAGTATTGTGGCCGGTAGAGGTAAGTAATGGTTATAAATCTTGTCTTGAGGGTATGACACCCCGGACTACATATTTCTCACTGATGTTAGAATGGTGTATATGTCGGATGACGAGTATGTGGCGCGCACTGATTTTTGGATTGGACTAGGTCCTCTCTGCGGCAACTAATGAGTTGCATGTTTTACTCAAAACCTTATGTTAAATTATGTTCTAAAGAGTGTTGATATATTTGGGCTATAAGCCGTGTTTGGGGCCTCATGTCGATCTGTTTTGACCCCTTAGGGGATTCTTACTGCTGTTTTTCCTCACTATTTGTTGATGATTTCACTCAGCCACATTGTGCTTACTGTTTTCAAAACTCAGCCTGATTTACACTACTTGAGATTTAAAAAAGATGTTTTGGATCGAGTACCCTATTTTACTAATTTTCCCGAGGGGCCTTTTGAGTGGTTCTGCTGAGTGAGGCCGAGGGCCTAATTGTGAGGATATGATACGCCACGAGGTGGATTGATATTAGCGCTTGGGCTGAAGGAGCCCTTCTGGAGTCTGCACACACCCTCAGTGAGCGCACAGAGTGCCGAGTGATGAGTGATTGGGAGGCATGAGTGACTGTGAGGTGCTGAGTGACTGATTATGAGTGACCCTGAGGCATGCCCGAGGGGCTGATTATGATACATGTTTTGCCCAAGGGGATACTTATGATTTTACTACTTTCACTCTAAACTTATGAAATATGTTTTGCCCGAGGGGCCTCTATATGATTCATTTCATTTTCATACTAAATCTTTCGGTTTGAAGTTGTTAAAAATATGAATTCTTCAAAGGACTTTTCTGAAGTTGGTTTTAAGGAATGATGATTCCATATATCTATGTTTATACTGTTGGAAAGAAAGGTTGTGCATATTGTGAATTGATAACATTGACTTCTATGTGATTTATTGCCACTTAGACTTGATTTATTTTCATTACTACTGAGTTGGCGTACTCACATTACTCACTGCACCCTTGTGTGCAGATTCAGGTTCAGATACCGAGCATTAGCCATTTATTCAGTGCGGAGCCGGGTTGCGGGATATAGAGGTAGTTGTTCAGCGTCCGCAGCATCTCTGTTTTCCCTTCTTGTTGTATCTAGCTTATATTCGAAGGTTTTGTATTATAATAGTATATCGTTGGCTTATTTTCCTTAGATTATCATGACATATTGGCCTACTATTTAGTAAACTCTATATATTTTATGAAATTCTTGAAATTGGATTGGGATTTTGAAAGAAATTGTAAACATGTGGTATATTGGCTAGCCTAGTTCCATGATAGGAACCATCACGGCTGGTCTGGGTTTTGGGGTCGTGACATTTTGGTATCAGAGCCTAGGTTATATAGGACTCAACGGTCATGAGCAGGTTTAGTAGAGTCTTGTGGATCGGTACGGAGACGTTTGTACTTATCTTCGAGAGGCTGCCGAACTTTTAGGAAACATTTCCATCTTCTTGAACTCCTTCGTGCTAATCTGTTGATTCTTGAAATCTGAACTTACGTTGTTTCATTCTCCCACAAATGGTGAGGACACACCATACCGATCAATGTGACCAGTCACCGGCTAGACGAGTGAGAGGTCAAATTGAGCACCCTTCTGGGTCAGCCTGGTCATCGGTGTTGCAATAGATGAAAATCCCTCTACAAAACGGAGATAGTACCCTGCTAAACCAAGGAAACTGTGAATCTCAGTAGCTGATGACGGTCTAGGCCAGCTCTGCACTGCCTCTATCTTCTTCGGATCAACCTGAATACCCTCACTGGACACCACGTGCTCCAAGAATGCTACTAAATCAAGCCAGAACTCACACTTCAAAAATTTTGCATACAATCTCTTCTCCCTCAAGGTATGAAGCACAACTCTCAAATGCTGCTTATGATCCTCCCGAGATTGGGAATACACCAAGATATCGTTAATAAACACGATGACAAAAGAATCCAGATAAGGCTGGAATACACTGTGCATCAACTGCATAAAGGTTGTTGGGGCATTGGTCATCCCGAATGATATAACCAGAAACTCATAATGAACATATCTAGTCCTGAAAGCAGTCTTCGGAATGTCTGGCCCCGAATCTTCAACTGATGATAGCCGAAACGCAAGTCAATCTTGGAAAATACCCTGGCACCCTGCAACTGATCAAACAAGTCATCTATATGAGTCAAGGGATACCGGTTCTTCACTGTAACCCTCTTTAATTGTCGATAATCAATGCACATTTGTATAGAACCATCCTTCTTCTTCACGAACAACACCGGTGCACCCCAAGGTGACACACTAGGCCGAATGAACCCCTTATCTAGAAGTTCCTGAAGCTGCTCTTTAATTTCTTTAACTCCCCTGGTGCCATACGATGAGGTGGAATAGAAATAGGCTGAGTGCCTGGCACTACCAAAGTCAATGTCCTTGTCAGGTGGCATGCCTGGCAGGTCTGCAGGAAACACGTCTGGAAAAGTCATGGATCACAGGAACCGAATCAATAGCAGGAGTCTCACCACTGACATCCCTCACAAAATCTAGATAAGATAAAACACCCCTTCTCTACCATACGCTGAGCCTTCGGGTAGGAAATCACCCTACTAAGCATATACTCAGAAGAACCTCTCCACTCAACCCTCAGACATCCTGGCATAGCTAAGGTCACGGTCTTAGCGTGAAAATCAAGAACATCATGACACGGAGATAACCAATCCATGCCAAATATCACATAAAAATCGACCATGCTGAGTAACAGTAGGTCCACTCGGGTCTCCAGACCCCCAATAGATATCACACACGTCCGATACACACGATCCACAATAATAGTATCGCCTACCGGAGTCGACACGTGAACAGACGTAACTAAAGACTCACGGGGCATATCCAGAAAATGGGAAAAATATGATGAAACATAGGAATATGTAGAACCAGGGTCAAATAAATCCAAAGCATCTCAGCAACAGACTAAGACAATACCTGCGATCACTGCATCGGAGGCTATAGCGTCTGGCCTGGCTGGAAACGCATACATACGGGCCTGACCTCCACCTGCTCGACATCCCCTTCTAGGTCGGCCTCTAGCTGACTGACTACCACCCCTGGCTTCCTGGGCGGGTGGTGAAGTAACTGTATCTGAAGTCGAGGGTTGGCCCCTCTGCTGATAATAACCACCAGAACGACGGGGACATTACATCCACATGTGCCCAAACTCTATGCACTCAAAACAACTCCCGGGAGCTGGAGGCGGAGACTAATAGAAACCCCTGGCAACAGAATGGCCACTAGAAGAATCATGCATAGAGAAACTATGAACTGGTGGTGCTCGAGCTACACTCTGGGCTGGAAGGGCACCAAATGAAGAACGGCCTGGCTGAGAACCGCGGGGACCTTGCGCGGAAAATGCACCACTATAGGTTGGGTGGACTGACTGAGGAGGCCTGAATGAACGACCTCTACTATGCTGAAACTGCCCCCTGGAAGGAGAACCACTAGAACCAACCGATCCACGAGGCCTCTTGGCCTCGCTCTCCTCATGCTCCTGGCGGTGAACCAACTCAATATCTCGAGCAATATCAATGACCTGCTCAAATGTAGCATCTGATACCCTCTCCCGAGTCATGAAAATGCGGAGCTGATAAGTGAGGCCATCCACGAACCTCCTAATACTCTCCCTATCATTAGGGACCAACTCTGTGGCATGACGAGCCAACTCCGACAATCGCATCTCATACTACGTCACTAATAGCTCCCCGTGACGCAGCTGCTCAAAATGCTTGCGCTGCTTCTCCTTGTAGATTGGGGTACATAATTCTCCAGGAAGATAGTGGAGAACTTCTGCCAGGTGAGGGTGCTGAACCAACAGGCCTACGCCTCTCAAAATACTCCCACCAAGTGAAAGGACCAGATAACTGAAAAGTAGCAAACGAGATCCCGCTATACTCCAAAATCCCGGCAGTACACAGCATCCTCTGACACTTATCCAGAAAACCCTGGGCATTTGAAGGGGGAATCTGATCCTGAACAGTAGGGGGATCAACTAGTACTGCCCTAGTTATTGCACGGGCTGGCCCTCCACTTCTACCACGGCCTCGACCGCAGCCTCTACCTCTCGCTGGTCTAGCTGGTGGCTGATCACCCTGATCGGTAGCGCGAGTCCTCACCATCTGTGAGAGAATGAAACAACAGAAGTTTAGATTTCCAGAATCAATAAAATGGCACGCCAGAATTCAAGAAAAATGAGATTGTTCCTAAGGGTTGTGTAGCCTCTTGAAGATAAGTACAGATGTCTTTGTACCGATCAACAAGACTCTACTACACCTTCTTATGACCGTTGAGTCCTATGTAACCTAGGCTCTGATACCAACTTGTCATGACCCCAAATCCTAAACCGGTCGTGATGGCGCCTATCGTGGAACTAGGCTAGACAACATTCACATATTTACAGTTTCTTTCCAAAATCCCAACTCATTTTCAACATTTCATAGACGTGAGTAAACTACTGAATCTATTAAGCAAAACAAACAGTTAAATAATTTAAAATCATCCCCAAGATCCGAAGTCAACATGTCATGAGCATCTAAGGAGTATACCAAAAATTCTACTATTATAATACAAAACCACGAAATGAAGAACTAGGTACAAAATAAGAAAGGGAAAACAGAGATGTTGTGGATGCTAAAAAACTACCTCTATATCCCGACTCCGACTCCGCCCGGAAGTAGATGACTAACGCTCAGTATCAGCACCTGTATCTACACACAGGAGTGCAAGGAGTAATGTGAGTACGCCAACTCAGTAGTAATGAAAATAAATCAAGTCTAAGCAATAAGAAACNTATATATATATATATATATATATATATATATATATATATATATATATGAAATCAACATTCCTTAAAATCCTACTCTAGTAAAATCCTTTGAAAAATGTGTTTTCCAAAAATTTCATAAATAAAAATGCTTGAAGAATTTAGTGTAAAATGAAATAAGTCATAAATAGCCCCTCGGGAAAAAACATGAATCATAAATGGCCCCTCGGGCAGAACATCACTCAGCAGACCTCACAGCCACTCAGTATCAGCCCCTCGGGCAACCTCACTGTCACTCATGCCTCCCAATCACTCGTCACTCGGCACTCGGCACTCGACACTCACACTCAGTAGGTACATGCGCTCACTGGGGGTGTGTACAGACTCCGGAGAAGCTCCTTCATCCCAAGCGCTAATATCAAGCCACCTCGTGGTATATCATATCCTCACAATTAGGCCCTTGTCCTCACTCAGTCGGAAACTCTCAAAAGCCCCTCGGGCATATCAGTAAAATGGGGTACTCGACCCAAAACATCATTTTATATCTCATAATAGTGTAAATAAGGCTGAGTTTAGAAATCAGTTAAGCATAACATGACTGAATGTAAATCATAAGTCAACACAGTGAGGAAAATAGCAGTAGAAGCCACCAAGGGGTCTAAACAAGTCGGCACGAGGCCCCAAACATGGCTTGTAGCCCAAATATAGCAATAGTTTTTAGAACACAATTTAACACGTGATTTAGAGTAAAAATATGCAACTCAATAGTTGCTGCGGAAAGGACCAAGTCCAATCCAAAAACCAGTGCACGCCACATACTTGTCATCCGACATGGGCGCCATTCTAAAAACAGTGAGGAATACGCAGTCCGGGTTTCATACCCTCAGGACAAGATTTATAGTTATTACTTGCCTGTACCGGGCCACAATACTAATCCGCGATTCTCTTGCCCCTCAAATTAACTCCCGATTGTTCCAGTTCTAACCAAAACCAGATTAACATCATCAATATACGCTAAAGGAACAAAACTCAATTGAAAGCTATCAATTTTAAGCACAATTCTCGAAATTAGCCTAACCCGAACCCTGAGCCCACATCTCGAAATTCGATAAAATTTGCATCACTAGAATTCTCATCCTCCCACGGTTCTATACATACCAAGAACACCAAAATCGGACCACAATTTCCCACTCAATCATCAAAAGAAATTTTCAACTCTCATGCACCTAACCTCCCCAATTTTGGGTTTAAATTCAACAAATTTCCGGTTTAATTACTTAGAATATGACATAGAATCGAGTTATGAAGCCGAAAATCTTACATCCAAGTGATTCCCTTCGATTTCCTCTTCAAACCCTCTCAAAGAGCTCCAAACCCGTTCAACAATGGAGGAAAAATAGACTCAATTCGCAAAATTGGCCTTTTAAAATATTCTTCCCAGCACTAAATATTAACTCACTGCGATCGCGGGACCACCCATGCGATCGCGAAGAAAAAACTTACTGCCTCAAATTTTTGCCTATTGTGATCGCACCATTCCCCATGCGATCGTGAAGTTTCAACTCCCTGACCTATGCAATCACGTACCCATTCACCCGGTCGCGAAGAACAATTGCAACAACCTCACGCGCCCCCTTTTTCTTCTACACGATCGCACAATGAACCATGCGACCGCTGCTCTGGCTGCCCAACCTATGCGATCACAGACCTCATTACGCGATCGCATAGAACAAATCTGCCTGCCTCCAACTTTTCTCTACGCGATCGCGGATGAACTCACACGATCCCAATGAAGAAACCGTTGCTGCTAAAACACCATAAAACCAGCAATCTCCCAAAGACCAAAGGTGACCGTTTGAGCACCCGAAATACACCCGAGGCCCTCGGGACCTCAACCAATCCTACCAACACACCCCATAACATCATTCAAACTTATTCGAGCCTTCGAAACACCAAAAAAAATGCAAAAACACAAAAATTACATCAAATTCAAGCCTATGAACTTTGAAACTTCTAAATTTCACCAATCACGTAACGAAGCTATCTGAGCCATAAAATCCACATTCCGAGGTCATTTACCAATAAGTCAACTCCTAGTTGACTTTTTCAATTATTAAGTTAATTTAAGAGACTAAGTGTCTCAGTTCTCACACGACCACTCCGAACCCGAACCAACCGACCCAATAAACATAAATAGGCTAAGAAGCATACAAGAAATCAGAATTGGGGAAAATAGGGCTAATCTCACGGAACGACCAGCCGGGTCGTTACACACTCAGCACTCGGCACTCTCACTCAGTAGGTACCTGCACTCACTAGGGGTATGTACGGACTCTGGATGGGATCCTTCAGCCCAAGCGCTATATCAAGACAATCATGGCATAATCAATGAGGCCCACGGCCTATATCAAACATGTTGCGGCGTGCAACCCGATCCCATAAACATCCTCACAAATCAGGCCCTCGTCCTCACTCAGTCATAAACCTCTCCAGCCTCTCGAGCTCTCAGAAAAAACAAAGTATTCATCCCAAACAACATTTATGTGATGCATCAAAATTGAGTAATAGAGACTGAGTTATGTAGTAAATATGTATAAATATGACTGAGTATAGATTTTTAATCGAAACAATGAGAGGACAAAAAGATAATACCTCTAAGGGTCCAAACAACACTAGCATAAGGCCTAACCATGACATCAAGCCTGATTTGCAGAAATTCTTTCTAAAACCCATAAGAGGTATACATTTTCAAAAAAATATTCAACTTTACAGTTGATACGGGACAGACCAAGTCACAATCCCCAACAAAATCTCGCACATGCGCCTTACCTACCACACTTGCAGTGTCGCACCTGCGGCAACACCCTCGCAGGTGCGATTACACCAGCAACAGCAAACTTCAGCCATTTTCCAAACTTTAAACTTGACCCGTTAACCTCTCGAAACACACTCGAGGCCCTTGAGACCTCAACCAATAATATCAACAAGTAATATAACCCCATACAAACTTAGTCGCACCTTCGATACATCAAAACACCAAATTACCCTTGGATTAAAGCCTAAGAACTTCTAAACTTCCAAATTCCGCAAAAGTCGCCGAAACCTACCAAACCACGTCTGAATGACCTTAAATTTTTAAAACACGTCACAAATGACACTACGAACCTACTCCAACTTTCAGAATTCCATTCCGACCCTGATATTAAATTTTCCACTGCCGACCAAAACCGCCAAATTTCCAACTTTCGCCAATTCAAACCTAATTATACCACGGACCTCCAAATTACATTCTGGGCACAATTTTAAGTCCAAAATCACCTAACAGAGCTAACCTAACCAAAAAAATCTAAATTTGAGATTGTTTACACATAAGTAAACATCCGGTTGACTTTTTCCAACTTAAGCTTCTAACTAGGAGACTAAGTGTCTCATTCCACTCAGAAACCACGACGGACCCGAACCAACTAACCCGACATATCATAATATAGCTGAAGTACACAAAATAAAGCAGAATTGGGAAATAGGGCTATAATTCTGGAAACGACCAGCGGGGTCGTTACAACTAATATCGGCTTTCTTGTCAATTGGATGTTAGGCGCCATCACGGTCCCGCGGTGGAGATTTTGGGTCGTGACAGATAGCTTGTTATTAATGCTTATGTCTTATTTTCTTGAATTATGCTCACTTTGTGTTTAATTCTCAATATCGTGTGGTTTTGGGAATACTTGCATTAGTTGAGAGTGAGAATGGAACTTGTGCCATGTATGAATTGAGATTTTCTTATAGTCCATATTTTTGCATTTGTATCTAGAACTCTAATGACCCGACTGATTGTTTTAAGAAATTGCACTTAGTTCGGTGGTTTGAGGTTGTGAGTTGCTTCATTGAGGTATTATAACTTTCATGTATGCTCAATTTTGTTTTTTGAGTGGTTCGGTGTTGATTTGGAAGAATGGTTCTCAAATTAAAAGCTTTAAGTTGGAAGAGTTGACCAAGTTTTACTTTTGTGTATTTGACCTTGAATCAAAAGTTTGATGGTTCCATTAGGTTCAGATGGTGACTTTGAACTTGGGAGTATGCCCGGATTCGTATTTGGATGTTTCTAGAAGGTTTTGGCTCTATGGCAAAAGTTGGCAATTTGAAGGTTTGGAAAGTTTATAGGTTTGATTGGGAGTTGACTTCGATGTTATCGGGTTTGGATTATTGTTCCAAGAGTTGGAGTAGGTTCATTATGTCACTTGTAACTTGTGTGAGAAATTTTAGACGTGTGCGACGCTAGTTTGTAAATTTAGAAATTTGAAACATTTCATTAAGCTTGAATTGAGGTGTGATTCATAGTTTTGATGCTATTATGTGTGATGTGAGGCCTATAGTAGTTCCATATTATGTTTTGGGACTTTCTGGCATGATTGGATTGGGTCTCAAGGGGCTGGGGTGAGTTTCAGACGGGTTTCAAACCATTTTGGGTCATGATGGATATTGTTGATTTTGGCCGGGATCTAGTGTGGTCGCACCTGCAGAACCTTGGGTGTAGGTGCAGAGTCGCAGATGTACTCGATTGAGGTGTAGAAGCATAATGTTGAGATATGGCAGAAGTTCGCAGATGCGGATATTTTTGCGTATCTGCGGGATTGCGGAAGCACTCACTCAGGCGTAGAAGCGAGAGGGGGGCAGGACTTGCGCATATGCGGGACTTTCCTCACACCCGCGATGTCGCAGAAGTGGAAGATGTTTTGCAGGTGCGAGTGGTCGGGGCTTCAATGGAACTTGAAAATTAAAGTTATTTGTAGCATGTGCGGCTGTTTGGTCCCTAGATGTGGAGATGTTTGGGGACCATTTATATTTCAAGGGTTGAGTTATTTTATCATATTTGAGATCTAGAGCTCGAATTTGGGAGATTGTTTAGGCGAATCTTACGATTTGCATTTGGGTAAGTATTTTTTATTCAGATTTGATTATTTTACATTATTCCATCGTTGATTTTGGCATTTTATTGATGAATCTAAAATAGAAATCGGGGATTTTTGTCTAAACTTTTCTAAAGTGAATAATTGAGTTTCAAACATTGATTTGGAGTTGGAATCGGATGAAATTGGTATGGTTGGACTCATATTCGAATGGGTTATTGGGATTTACAAGTTTAGTCGGTTCCAGGGTGTGGGCTAGGGTTGACTTTTTAGTTGACTTTGATTATTTGATCAAAGGTTCGACCTTAATCATTTGAGTTTGATACCTATGGAATTATTTGATGTTTTTGAGTTACTTTTCGCTAGATTCGAGCCGTTCGATGGTTGATTCGTGTGGGAAGGTATGTGTTTGTACACTGGGGTATCATGATCCTGGTAGAATTTAGGCTACCATGAGCCTTGTTTTCTTTCATGCATCATTATAATTATATTTTCTCTACTTGTTTGATTGTTTGAGCTATAATTCATGTTCAAAATCATATCTAGACTATGTGCTTATTGTTTGAGACATGATAGGGCTATTCTTGTTGTTTTTGAGTTATTTGCCTTAATTGTGGATATAATCTCAGTCGTGATACTATATCTGCATATATTATCTCTGTCTCAGCACATTCTTGTTGTGATATCTCACATGTTGTTGATGCCTCATATGTGTAATACTATTGAGCTGAGTACTGTGAGATGTGGTTAACTGAGACTTGAGCGGTTGATGACTGATGTGGGTCGTAAAGCCTTATTGTGATGAAATTTAGATAGGACGACACACCGCAACGGTTTGATATTTGGATTGGGTTGCACGCCTATAACGACCCGGCCGATCGTTCCGTGAGATTTGCCCTGTTTTCCCCATTTATGCTTTATCATATGTTGCTTAGCCTATTAATGTTGCGTTGGGTCGGATGGTTCGGGTTCGGAGTGGTCCTGGTGAGAACTGAGACACTTAGTCTCTTAAATTAGCTTAATAGTGGAAAAAGTCAATTGGGAGTTGACTTATTGGTAAACGACCTTGGAATGTAGATTTTATGGCTCGGATAGCTAGGTGATTTAGGGATTAGGAGTGTGTTCAGAATGAAGTTCTGATGTCCGGTGAGGAATCTTGAAATGGTGAAAGTTAGTTTTTGGCGATTTCCAATCGGCAGGGAAAATAGTCTATCGAGGTCGGGATGGAATTTCGATAGTTGGAGAAGGTTCTTAATGTCATTTTGGATATGTGTGCAAATTTTCAGGTCAATCATATGTGTTTTGGTTGGTTTCAGCATCATTGGCAAAATTTAGAAGTTTCAAAGTTCATAGGCTTGAATTTGAGGTGATTTTGGCATTTTTGCGTTGTTTTTGGTGTTTCGAAGGCTCGACAAAGTTTGAATGAGGTTATAGGATGTGTTGGTATGTTTGGTTATGGATCCGAGGGGCTCGGGATTATTTTTGGTTGGTTAATGGAGGTTTGGACTTAGGAATTTGCAGCAACGTTGTTGCTGGTGTAATTTTACTGGTGTGGCCGCACCTGCGGATGGGGAGCCGTAGGTGCGAGGCAGTGGCCGCACCTGCGAAGCTACAAGTGCGGGTGAGGCACCGCAGGTGCGAGATTTGACTTTTAGTGGAATTTCGCAGGTGCGCACCTGGGACCACAGGTGCGCACCTGGGGCCGCAGGTGCGAAGAATGGGCCGCAGTTGCGAATTAACTGGGTAGGAAGTATAAATAGGTTCCTCCGCGAAATTTTTGCATTTCTTTCATTTTTGCATGAGGGTTGAGCCAATTTGGGAGCAATTTGAAGGAGGAATTCGAGAGTCTTCAGTGGAGGTAAGTTTCTCAGACTATAAACTCGTTTCTATGTTGTTTCGTGACAGATTAGGCTTGGAATTTGTGGATTAAATGGCATAAATTGGGGGTTTAGGGCTTGGGAAATAAAGACTTGTAATTAGGAATTTAGGAGTTGTTTGTGGTCGGATTGTGATGCATTTTATATGTGTAGACTCGGGAAGGGATAAGGATTCTTGTGACGTAATTTTCATCGAATTCCGAGACGTGGGCCTGAGGCTCGGGTTTGGCCAATTTCGGAAATTGTGCTTAAAATTGATAGCTTTCAATTGGGTTTTGTTCCTTTAGCATATATTGATGATGTTAATCTGGTTTTGTTTAGATTCGGAGCATTTGGGAGCCAATTCGAACGGCAAGAGCATCGCGGAGTAGCTTTTGGGCTATTTTGAGATAAGTAACGATTGTAACTCTAAACTTGAGGGTATGAAACCCCGGTATTTTATATTTCTTTGGTAAATGAGGTGACGCACATGCTAGGTGAAGAGCATGTGGACATGCACCGATAGGGATTGTGACTTGGTCCATCTCGTGGCGACTAATAAGCCGCGTATTCGATTTGAAACCTTAGGATATCCTATATTTTAGAAATTTATACTTGTTTATGGGCGGTGAGCCATGTTTGGGGTCTTGTGCAGACCTGTTTAGACCCTCAGAGGTAATTTTACACTATTCTTACACTATCCTGATACAACAATTGTAAACTCAGTCATGTTTTCTACTTGTTGTTATTTTCACTGTTATCACACGGTTTTGAAACTATGAGAGGTATTTTGGGCTGAGTCCTGTGAGTTGAGATTAATTTCCCAAGTGGCTTGTGAGGATGATTGAGTGAGGCCGAGATCCGAGTATGCGAGGATAGTTATTGATCGGGTTGCACGCCGCAGTGGGGTCTCGTTTGCTACTTTTTAGTTTTCTGGTGCTGCTTTCACTTGGTGGGAGTATTTTGAGAGGTGTAGTCCTATTGGTTCAGCACCCCTCACCTGGCAGCAGTTCTCCACTATCTTCTTGGAGAAGTATGTACCCCAGTCTCACAGGGAGGAGCAGTGCAGGCATTTTGAGCAGTTGCGTCAAAGGGAACTATCAGTGACGCAGTATGAGATGCAGTTTTCAGAGTCGGCTCGCCATGCCACTGATTTGGTCCCTACTGATAAGGAGAGGATTAGGATGTTCGTGGATGGCCCCACTTATCAGCTCCACCTTTTCATGACTCGGGAGAGAGTATCAGGTGCTACCTTCGAGCAGGTTGTTTATATTGCTCGAGATATTGAGTCTGTTCACCGCCAGAAGAGGGAGGAGAGGGAGGCCAAGAGGCCTCGTGGATCGGATGGTTCTAGTGGTGCTCCTTCCAGGGGGCAGATTTAGCATGGTAGAGGTCGTTCATTCAGGCCTCCTCAGTCAGTCCGCCCAGCCTATAGTGGTGCATCTTCGGGGCATGGTCCCCGTAGTTCTCAGCTAGGCCGTTCTTCATTCGGTGACTTTCCAGCCCAGAGTGCAGCTCGAGCACCATCAGTTCAGGGTTCCTCTATGCATGGTTCTTCTAGTGGCCATTCTGGTGCCAAGGGTTCCTTTCAGTCCCCGTCTCCAGCTCCAGGGAGTAGTTATGAGTGTGGGGAGTTTGGGCATATGAGGAGGCAGTGTCCTCATCTTCTTGGAGGTCCATCTCAGCTGAGGAGCCATCCTTCGACATCAGCTCCAGTTATTTCATCACCCGCCCAGGCAGCCAGGGATGGTAGTCAGTCAGCTAGAGGCCGCCCTAGAGGGGGAGATCGAGCAGGTGGAGTTCAGGCCCGTATGTATGCATTTTCAGCCAGGCCAGATTCTATGGTCTCTGATGCAGTGATCGCATGTATTGTCTCAGTCTGTCGCCGAGATGCTTTGGCTTTATTTGACCCTGGTTATACATATTCCTATGTTTCATCATATTTTCCCCATTTTCTGGATATACCCCGTGAGTCTTTAGTTACGTCTGTTCATATGTCGACTCTGGTAGGCGATACTATTGTTGTGGACCGTGTGTATCGGTCGAGTGTAGTATCTATTGGGGGTCAGGAGACCCGAGTGGACCTACTATTAGTCAACATGGTCGATTTTGATGTGATATTGGGCATGGATTGGTTATCTCGGTGTCATGTTTCCCTTGATTGTCACGCTAAGACCGTGACCTTAGCTATGCCAGGACGTCCAAGGGTTGAGTGGAGAGGCTCTTCTGAGTATATGCCTAGTAGGGTGATTTCCTATCTAAAGGCCCAGCATATGGTTGAAAAGGGGTGTTTATCGTATCTGTCTTTTGTGAGGGATGTCAGTGGTGAGACTCCCACTATTGATTCGGTTCCCGTGGTCTGTGACTTTCCGGGCGTGTTTCCTGTAGACCTGCCAGGCATGTCTCCGTGAAATTTTTGCATTTCTTTCATTTTTGCATGCGGGTTGAGCCTATATGAAGGAGGAATTCGAGAGTCTTCAGTGGAGGTAAGTTTCTCGGACTATAAACTCGTTTCTATGTTGTTATGTGACGGATTAGGCTTGGAATTTGTGGATTAAATGGCATAAATTAGGAGTTTAGGGCTTGAGAAATAGAGACTTGTAATTAAGGAATTTAGGAGTTATTTGTGGTCGGATTGTGATGCATTTTATATGTGTAGACTCGGGAAGGGATAAGGATTCTTGTGACGCGATTTTCATCAAATTTCGAGATATGGGCCCGGGGCTCGGGTTTGGCCAATTTCGGGAATTGTGCTTAAAATTGATAACTTTCGATTGGGTTTTGTTCCTTTAGCGTATATTGATGATGTTAATCTGGTTTTGATTAGATTCAGAGCATTTGGGAGCCAATTCAAGGGGAAAGAGCATCGCGGAGTAGCTTTTGGGCTATTTTGAGGTAAGTAACGATTGTAACTCTAAACCTGAGGGTATGAAACCCCGGTATTTTATATTGTTTTGGTAAATGAGGTCACGCACATGGTAGGTGACGAGCGTGTGGGCGTGCATCGATAGGGATTGTGACTTGGTCCATCCCGTGGCGACTATTAAGCCTCGTATTCGATTTGAAACCTTACGATATCCTATATTTTTTAAATTTATACTTGTTTATGGGTTGTGAGCCATGTTTGGGGCCTTGTGCCGACCTGTTTAGACCCTCAGAGGTAATTTTACACTATTCTTACACTATCCTGATAGAACAATGGTGAACTCAGTCATGTTTTCTACTTGTTGTTATTTTCACTGTTATCACACGGTTTTGAAACTC
>ML351132.1:0-16503 GCA_005239505.1 Nicotiana paniculata | reverse complement strand
AAACCTTATGTTAAATTGTGTTCTAAAGATTATTGCAATATTTGGGTTATAAGCCATGTTTGGGGCCTCTTGCCGACTTGTTTAGACGCTTGGGGGCTTTTTACTGCTATTTTCCTCACTGTTTATTGATGATTAAAATCAGTCAGATTGTGCTTACTGTTTTCGAAACTTAGCCTTATTTACACTACTTTGAGATTTAAAAATGATGTTTTGGGTCTAGTACCCTATTTTACTGATTCGCCCGAGGGTCTTTTGAGAGGTTCTGACTGAGTGAGGCCGAGGGCATGACTGTGAGGATATGATACGCCATGAGGTGGCTTGATATTAGCGCTTGGGCTGAAGGAGCCCCTCCAGAGTATGTACACTCCCTTAGTGAGCGTTGGTACCTACTGAGTGCTGAGTACCGAGTGATAAGTGATTGGGAGACATGTGATGTGCTGAGTGATGTTCTGCCCGAGGGGATGATACTGAGTGGCTGTGAGGTGCTGAGTGATGTTCTGCCCGAGGGGCAATTTATGATTCATGTTTTTGCCTGAGGGGCTACTTATGATTTATTTCATTTTCATTCTAAATGTTTCGGTCTGAAATTGTTGAAAATATATATTTTTCAAAGGATTTTTCTGAAGTTGGTTTTAAGGCATGATGATTTCGTATATATATGTATATACTGTTGGAAAAAAGGTTGTGCATACTGTGAATTGATGATACTGATTTTATGTGTTTTCTTGCCACTTAGACTTTATTTATTTTCATTACTACTGAGTTGGCGTACTCACATTACTCCCTGCACCCCTGTGTGAAGATTCAGGTGTAGATACCGAGCATTAGCTATCTATTCCGTGCGGAGCTAGAGTGCGGGATATAGAGGTAGTTGTTCAGCGTCTGCAGCATCTCTGTTTTCTCTTCTTTGTTGTATATAGCTATTTATTCGGAGGTTTTGTATTATAAAAGTATACCTTTTGGCATATTCTCTTAGATGATCATGACATGTTGGCTCCAGGTTTTGGGGTTGGTTGCACTGTTTATTGGCCTAATGTATTTAGTAAATTATGTATATTTTATGAAATGCTTGAATTTGGTTGGATATTTGAAAGAAACTATAAATATGTGATTACTGGCTAGCCTAGTTCCACGATAGGCGCCATCACGGCTGGTTTAGGATAGGGGTCGTGAGAGTTTGGTATCAGAGCCTAGGTTACATAGGACTCAACGGTCATGAGCAGTTTTAATAGACTCTTGCGGATCGGTACGGAGACGTTATCTTTGAGAGGATGCAGAATTCCTACGAAACATTTCTATCTCTCTTGAACTCTTTCGTGCTAATCTATTGATTCTTGAAATCTAAACTTACGTTGTTTCATTCTCTCACAAATGGTGAGGACACGCAATACCGATCAGGGTGACCAGACACTAGCTATACCAGCGAGAGGTCGAGGCCACGGTCGAGGCCATGGTAAAGGTAAGGGGCCAGCCCGCGTAGTAGCCAGGATAGTACCACAGGATCCCCCTATCGTTCAGGATCAAGTTCCCGCTGATAGTGCTCCAGCGGGACAGGCTCAGGCACCGGCAATACCTATTGTTATTCCGAGTCTTCAAGATACCCTGTCTCATATATTGACGGTGTGCACCAGTTTGGCTCAGGAACTCGCTATGTCTTCTACTGCCATCGCAGCTCAGGCCAGGGGAGGCAATCAGACTCCAGCTGCCCGGATATTTGAGCAGGCTATACGGGGTATTCAGGCACCGGGAGCAGCCCCAGCTCAACCGGTTTCTCCGGTCCAGGATTATGTGGTCCCTACTATGCCTGAGGATGAGCAACGCAGGTTGGAGAGGTTTAGCAGACTTCAGCCTCCGAGTTTTAGCGGTACAGATGGCGAGGATGCCCAAGGGTTTCTAGATAAGTTCCAGAGGATACTACGTACTGCGGGTATTTTGGAGACCAGTGGGGTCTCATTTGTTACATTTCAGTTTGCGGGTGCTGATTTTACTTGGTGGGAGTCATTCGAGAGTCTTAGGACGGTTGGTACAACACCTCTCACCCTGCAGCAGTTCTCCACGATCTTTTTGGAGAACTATGTTCCTCAGTCCCACAGAGAGGAGCAACGCAGGCAGTTTGAGCAGCTGGGCCAGGGAGAGTTGTCAGTTACTCAATACAAAATGAGGTTTTTCGAGTTGTCTAGGCATGCTTCTGAGATTATCCCTACTGATAGGGAGAGGGTGAGAAGGTTTGTAGATGGTCTTACTTATCAGCTCCGGCTATTTATGACTCAGGAGAGAGTATCAGATGTTTCATTCGAGAAGGTTGTTGACATAGCTAGAGATATTGAGGCCCTGTGGACCGGGAAGTTCTAGTGGTGCTCTCTTTAGGGGGCAGTTTTAGCATGGTCGGGGCTGTTCATTCAAGCCTTCTCAGTAAACTCGCCCAGCGTATAGTGGTGCATCTTTGGGGCATGGTCCCTGTGGTTCTCAGCCATGCCGTACTTCATTTGGTGCCCTCCCAGCTCAGAGTGCAGCTCGAGCACCACCAGTTCAGAGTTCTCATGTGCATGAGTCTTCCAGTGGCCGTTCTGGTGCTAGGGATTTCTATCAGTCCCCGCCTCCAGCTCCAGGGAGTTGTTTTGAGTGTGGAGAGTTCGGGCACATATGGAGGCAGTGTCCCCGTCATCCCGGTGGTTCTTCTCAGCAGAGGGGCCAGCCCTCGACTTCAGCTCCAGTTACTTCACCACCCACCTTGGCAGCCAGGGGCTGTAGTCAGTCAGTCAGAGGTCGCCCTAGACGGGGAGGTCGAGCAGGGGGAGGTAAGGCCCGCATGTATGCATTTCCAGACAGGCTTGATTCTATGGCCTGAGATGCCATGATCCCAGGTATTGTCTCAATATGTTGCTGAGATGCTTTGGCTTTATTTGACCCTGGTTCTATATATTCCTATGTTTCTTCATATTTTCCCATTTTCTGGATATGCCACGTGAGTCTCTAGTCACCTCTGTTCATGTGTCGACTCTGGTGGGCAATACTGTTGTTATGGACTGTGTGTATCGATCGTTCATGATATCTATTGGGGGTCTGGAGACCCGAGTGGACCTACTCTTACTCAGCATGGTCGATTTTGATGTGATATTGGGCATGGATTGGTTATCTCCGTGTCATGTTGTTCTTGATTGTCACGCTAAGACCGTGACCTTAGCTATGCCAGGATGTCTGAGGGTCGAGTGGAAGGTTCTTCTAAGTATATGCCTAGCAGGGTGATTTCCTACCTGAAGGCTTAGCGCATGGTTGAGAAAGGGTATTTATCTTATCTAGATTTTGTGAGGGATGTCAGTGACGAGACTTCCGCTATTGATTCGGTTCCTGTGGTCCGTAATTTTCCGGATGTAATTCCTGCAGACCTGCCAGGCATGCCACCTGACATGGACATTGATTTTGGTATTGACTTGGTGTCAGGCACCCAACCTATTTATATTCCACCTTATCGTATGGCACCAGCGGAGCTAAAGGAATTAAAGGAGCAGCTTCAGGAACTTCTAGATAAGGGGTTCATTCGGCCTGGTGTGTCACCTTGGGGTGCACCGATGTTGTTCGTGAAGAAGAAGGATGGGTCCATGCGTATGTGTATTGATTATCGGTAGCCGAACAGCGTTACGGTGAAGAACCGGTATCCCTTGCCTCGTATAGATGACTTGTTTGATCAGTTGCAAGGTGCCAGGGTATTTTTCAAGATTGACTTGCGTTCTGGTTATGATCAGTTGAAGATTCGAGGTCCAGACATCCTGAAGACTGCTTTCAAGACTAGGTATGGCCATTTTGAGTTCCTGGTTATGTCATTTGGGCTGACCAATGCTCCAGCAGCCTTTATGCACTTGATGCACAGTGTGTTTTGACCTTATCTGGATTCTTTCATCATTGTGTTTATTGATGATATCTTGGTGTATTCCTGATCTCGGGAGGATCATGAGCAGCATTTGAGAGTTGTGCTTCAGACATTGAGAGGGAAGAGATGGTATGCGAAATTTTTGAAGTGTGAATTCTGGCTTGATTCAGTAGCATTCTTGGGGCACGTGGTGTCCAGTGAGGGTATTCAGGTTGATCCAAAGATGGTATAGCCGGTGTAGAGTTGTACTAGACCGTCATCACCTTCTGTGATTCGCAGTTTCCTTGGTTTGGTAGGGTACTACCGTCGTTTCGTAGTGGGCTTTTCATCTATTGCAGCACCTATGAACAGACTGACACAAAATGGTGCTCAGCTCAGATGGTTTGAGGAATGTGAGGAGATCTTCCAGAAGCTCAAGTCAGCTTTGACTACAACGCCGATATTGATTTTGCCTACGGGTTCATGTTCTTATACAATTTACTGTGATGCCTTGAGAGTTGTCCTTGGAGCAGTTCTAATGCAGGACGGTAGGGTGATTGCCTACGTGTCTAGGCAGTTGAAGGTGCACGAGAGGAATTATCCAGTGCACGATCTTGAGCTAGCAGCCATTGTTCACGCCTTGAAGATTTGGCGTCACTATTTGTCTGGAGTTCATTGTGAGATTTTCATTGATCACCGTAGTTTGCAGCATCTGCTTAAGCAGAAGGATCTGAATTTGCGTCAGGGGAGGTGGTTGGAGATTCTCAAGGATTATGAACTCACTATTCTATATCATCCGGGGAAGGCCAATGTAGTGGCTGATACCCTGAGTCGCAGAGCATAGAGTTTGGGGAGTCTAGACTACCTTCCAGTAACAGAGCGGCCATTAGCCCTTGATATTTAGGCCTTAGCGGGTCAGTTGGTGAGATTGGATCTATCGGATCCCCCGCGGGTATTGGCTTGTGTAGCGTCTAGGTCTTCTTTTTACGATCAGATTAGAGCCCGCTAGTATGATGATCCATATTTGCTTGTTCTTCAGAACAGGGTTCGTCGCGGTGATGCCATGGATATGGTTATTGGTGATGATGGGGTCATGATGATGTAGGGACGGATTTGCGTGCCCAATGTAGATGGGCTTCGAGATTTGATTCTAGCTGAAGCCCATAGCTCGCGGTATTCCATCCACCCGGGTGACGCAAAGATGTATCAGGATTTGAGGTAGCATTATTGGTGGAGGCGGATGAAGAAAGATATTATTGAGTTTGTGGCTCGGTGTCTCAACTGTCAGCAGGTCAAGTATGAGCACCAGAGACCAGGTGGATTGCTTCAGAGATTTGATATTCCGGAGTGGAAGTGGGAGTGGATCACCATGGACTTCGTAGTTGGACTCCCATGGACTTCGATGAGGTTTGATGCTATATGGGTTATTGTGGATCGGCTGACCAAGTCCGCACACTTCATTCCTATTGGTACTACTTATTTTCTGGAGCAGTTAGCTGAGCTTTATATCAGGGAGATTGTCCAATTACATGGGGTTCTAGTTTCTATCATTTCTGACAGAGGTACTCATTCACATCTCAGTTTTGGAGAGCCGTATAGAGAGAGTTGGGTACTCAGGTCGAGTTGAGCACAACTTTTCATCCTCAGACCGACGGGCAGTCGGAGCGTACCATTCAGATTTTGGAGGATATGTTGCGTGCTTCTGTGATTGACTTTGGTGGTTCATGGGACCAGTTTCTGCCACTAGCGGAGTTTGCATATAACAACAGCTATCTGCCGAGTATCCAGGTGGCTCCGTATGAGGCTTTATATGGTATGAGGTGCAGATCTCCGGTTGGTTGGTTTGAGCCGTGCGAGGCAGGGAATGGGGCACAAACTTGGTCTAGGATGCGTTGGGTAAGGCAAAGTTGATTCACGAGCGGCTTCACATGGTGCAGTCTAGGCAGAAGAGTTATGCAGACAGGAAGGTCCAAGATGTGTATTTCATGGTTGGGGATAAGGTTTTTCTGAAGGTTTCGCCCATGAAGGGTGTTATGAGATTCAGGAAGAGGGTAAAGTTGAGTCCCAGGTTCATTGGGCCATTTGAGGTGCTTCAGAGGGTTGGGGAGGTGGCTTATAGGCTTGTTATGCCTCCTAGTTTATCGAGTTCATCCGGTGTTCAATGTTTTGATGCTCCGGAAGTACGTTGGTGATCCGTCTCATGTTTTGGACTTCAGCACGGTTCAGCTCGAGGGTGATATGTCATATGAGGTAGAGCTAGTGGCTATTTTGGGTCGACAGGTCAGGAAGCTGAGGTCTAAGGATATAGCTTCAGTGAAGGTTCAGTGGAGAGGGCAGTCGGTGGAGGATGCCACCTGGGAGGTCGAGCGGGATATGTGGGATATATATCCTCACTTATTTGAGACTCCAGGTATGTTTCTAGACCCGTTCGAGGACGAACATTTTTTTAAGAGGGGGAGGATGTAACGACACGGCCGGTCGTTCCGTGAGATTTACCCCGTTTCCCCATTTCTGCTTTATCATATATTTCTTAGCCTGTTTATGTTGTGTTGGGTCAGTTGGTTTGGGTTCGGAGTGGTCATGGTGAGAATTGAGGCATTTAGTCTCTTAAAGTAGCCTAATAGATGGAAAAAGTCAACTGAGATTTGACTTATTGGTAAATGACCTCGGAATGCGGATTGTATGGCTCTAATAGCTTTGTTAGGTGATTCGGGACTTAGGAATGTGTTCAGAATGAAGTTCTGATGTCCGGTGTAGAATAAGGCTTGAATTGGCGAAAGATAATTTTTTGGCGATTTACAGTCGGCGGTGGAAAATAGGCTATCAGGGTTGGAATGAGATTGCGGAAGTTGGAACAGGTGCGTAATGTCATTTTGGGTATGTGTGCAATATTTCAGGTCAATCGGAGGTGTTTGGTTGGTTTCGGCGTCGTTGGCGAATTTAGAAGTTTCAAAGTTCATAGGTTTGAATTTGAGGTAATTTTGGTGTTTTCATGTTGTTTTTGGTGTTTCGAAGGCTCGACTAAATTTGAATAATGCTAGGGGGTGTGTCGGTATGTTTGGTTGGTGCCCCGAGGGGCTCGGGATTGATTTTGGATGGTTGGCGGGAGTTTTTAACCTAGAAATTTGCAACAAATGGCTGCTGGTGTAAAGTTTCTGGTGTTGGCCGCACCTGCGGATGGGTAGCCGCAGGTGCGAAGGACCATGCGCAGGTGCGAAAGGGGGCTAGGCAGGAGGAGTCCACAGGTGCGAAGATATGGCTACACATGCGAAGTCGCAGGTGAGGAGAAGAGATCGCAGGTGCGAGAATTGGTCCGTTAGTGGTATTTTGCAGGTGCGAACATGGAACTGCAGGTGGGTCCACAAGTGCAATGAAATGTCCGCAGGTGCGGATTAGATGTGCATAACAGTATAAAAGAAAGCCTCCGTGAAATTTTAGTCGTTCTACCATTGTTGCATGCGGTTGGAACTTATTTGAGGGCAATTTGAAAAGAGAATTCGAGGGTCTTCAGTGGAGGTAAGTTCCCGGATTATTAAAGTCGTTTCTATGTTCTTTTCTTCGGATTAGGCTTGTAATTTGGAGGATTAAATTAGGACAAGTTTGGAAAAATGGGAGGAAGATTTGGAAAATTCTTTTAGCGATTTGGGTAGGCAATTGTTGTCTGATTGTGGTGTTTTTGGTATGTGTAAAATCGTGGGAGGACGGGATTTCTAGTGATATAAATTTTATTGAATTTCGAGACGTGGACCTGGGGCTAGGGGTTGGCCGAATTTCGAGTTTTTTGTATAAATTGATAGTTTTCGATTGGGTTGTGTTCCTTTAGTATATATTAATGATGTTAAACTGGTTTTCGTTAGATTCGGAGCAATCGGGAGCTAATTTGAGGGGCAAGAGCATAGCAAACTAGTATTGTGGCCCGGTAGAGGTAAGTATTGGTTTTAAATCTTGTCCTGAGGGTATGAAACCCCGAACTTCATATTTCTCACTGATTTTAGAATGGCGCACATGTCGGATGATGAGTATATGGCGCGCATTGATTTTGGATTGGACTTGGTCCTCTCCGCGGCAACTATTGAGTTGAGTATTTTACTCTAAACCTTATATTAAATTGTGTGATCTAAAGATTATTGCAATAGTTGGGTTATAAGCCATGTTTGGGGCATCGTGCCGACTTGTTTAGACCCCTTGTGGGCTTTTTACTACTATTTTCCTCACTGTTTATTGATTTTTTTCACTCATTAACGTTGTGCTTACTGTTTTCAAAACTCGGCGTGATTTACAGTACTTTGAGATTTAAAAATGATGTTTTGGTTCGAGTACCCCGTTTTACTGATTCGCCCGAGGGGCTTTTGAGAGGTTCTGACTGAATGAGGCCGAGGGCCTGATTGTGAGGATATGATACGCCATGAGGTGGCTTGATATTAGCGCTTGGGCTGAAGGAGCCCCTCCAGAGTCTGTACACACCCCCAGTGAGCGCATGCACTTACTGGGTGCTAGGTGCCGAGTGATGAGTGATTGGGAGGCACGAGTGACCGTGAGGTTGCTTGAGTGGATGATACTGAGTGGCTATGAGGTGCTGAGTGATGTTCTTCCTGAGGGGCGACTTATGATTCATGTTTTTTCCCGAGGGGCGACTTATGATTTACTTCATTTTCATACTAAATCTTTCGGTCTGAAATTGTTGACAATATACATTTTTTAAAGGATTTTTCTGAAGTTGGTTTTAAGGCATGATGATTTCATATATCTATGTATATACTGTTGAAAAGAAAGGTTGTGCATATTGTGAATCGATGATACTGATTTTTATGTGTTTTCTTGCCGCTTAGACTTGATTTATTTTGATTACTTCTGAGTTGGCAAACTCACATTACTCCCTGCACCCCTGTGTGCAGATTCAGATGTAGATACCGAGCATTAGCTATGTATTTCGTGCGGAGCCAGAGTGCGGGATATAGAGGTAGCTGTTCATTGTCCATAGCATCTCTGTTTTTCCTTCTTTGTTGTATCTAGCTATTTATTCTGAGGTTTTGTATTATAATAGTATACCTTTTTGGCATATTCTCTTAGATGCTCATGACATGTTGGCTCCGAGTTTTGGGGTTGGTTGCACTGTTTATTGGCCTAATGTATTTAGTAAATTATGTATATTTTATAAAATGCTTGAATTTGGTTGGGATTTTGAAAGAAACTGTAAATATGTGATTATTGGCTAGCCTAGTTCCATGATAGGCGCCATCACGGCCGGTTTAGGATTGGGGTCGTGACAATACCACCACTGCTACTAGATTGATGGGAAGATCTTTCCTCAAGTGAAAAAAAAAATGTGAAGAAGGTCCTGGGAAATTTTCCTTCTCTGTTAGACATCCAAGCAAATAACATGTTGATAGAAGCTGCAACCATGTTTTGGGATCGTGAAAGATAAGTGTTTTGCTTCGGGGACATAGAAATGACCCCACTCATAGAAGAAATCGGGGAATTTGATGGGCTACCTTGGGACAACCCTGGGCTATTAGTACTGGAAAATCGCACTGGTAGGGGATTTCTAAAAATGATGGTTCTGAAAAAGAACACCGATTTGGAGTGCTTAAAGAAATATTATATACCGTTTGACTACTTGTATGAAAGATACGGTCATAGAAAGTCCTACCGTATTTTTCCTGATTATTTTTCCATCACTTCCTTAGGTCATATTCACCGCAGAGTTTTCATGTTCATTGTTTGCTTCTTGGATATGATAGAGTTCCCAACGAAAGGTGAAAGAATTCACACTAGACTGGCTATGGTCACCAAGACTCTAATGGAAGGAATCGAGGGACAGACATACACCATAATCCCTATGATTATAGCTGATATCTACCGGGCCTTGGACCACTGCCAGAAAGGGTCCAAACATTTTGAGGGCTGCAATTTGCTGATGCAGTTTTGGTTATTGGAGCATCTCCAAAAGGGTCAATATCGCTAGGAGTTTCCACGAAGGGCGAGGAATTACCATATTGCCTTCTATCACCCTAAACGGATGACGTATATTCTGGACAGGTTTGCTCAACCAAAGATTTCCAAGGAATGGGTGGAGTTCTTCAAAAAATTGACTGAGGATCAGGTTTAGTGGATGTTTAAATGGTCCCCTACTGACGAGTTCATCATCAGGTCAAGGGATGCTCTTCACTTAGTGTTGATCGGGTTAAGGGAATATACCCTTATGTTCCCATCAGGGTTATGAGGCAGGCATGCAGGTAGCAGATCATACCGCAGGTCGCGAAGATAAATCATTTCTGGGAAGATTTTCAGGATGACGACATCCCTTACAAGTGCCAAGCTCAGCATATGTGGAACTCAAAGATTATTGTGGAGAAGGACACTATCGATCCAGACAGGTATCATGCAGACATGCACCCTTTTACCCGGCATAGTTGGAGGACAACTTAGTTGGGAAAGTTGAGCTTGGAATTGGTCGGGGAATCATCGTCATAGACGAATATGCAGAAACCCAAGTAAAGTAAAACAAGTTGCGCAAGAGGATTCATGACTCCGAGGCCACACATCAGAAGATACACGAGACAGACAAGCGATTAATCAAAAAATGGAGGGAAATGGCTATCACCTCCAATGAAAGGGTAGAATATCTAGAGCAGGGATTGATGGAGCTATGAGAAAAGACAAGGAAAAGAATCATGGACTGCCAGAATACTGAAGGATGCGAAGGAGGACATCTAGCAAGAGTATACCTGTTGTTGGGCATGCGCGAACTAGGGGACCTGATTGATGGAGTCAAAAAGATTAAGCATGAGGAAGGTCCTTCTGGGACCAAGTAGATTAGAGTTATTTGCTTCTCCAAATGTAATAAGGCCAAGTACCAGTAGTGACTTATCTTTTATTATCTTAGTATCGTTTTGGGATTCGTCTATTTTTTATATTAATGAAATGAGGCATTTATTAGCATCTAAGTTCTCCAAAACAACTTGTTGCTAGGCCTACCTTGGGCACAACGAGGTTCCCAAAATAGGGCGTGAACTTACATTCCGCAATATGTGTTTAAGTATTGCAAATATGCTTTTCAGAACTCTTACTGACTTAGCTGCCTTTTGTTTTCTTTCTTTCTTTTGATTATTCTCATTCCCAAAGGTTGGTTCGTGCATACCGGCATCATCAGCTTATCATACTAGATCCAGGGGCCTCCACCTTCTCCTTCTCCAAGTCTACCAAAAGGAAAAGGGAAAGCAAAGATGGATGATTTGGATGGCACCAGAAAGAACAACAACACACATGTTGAACATGCAGAAGCTTCTGATGGCTGAGGTACTCAGGAAACGAATGATGTGGTATCACGACTTGAGAAGAAAATACTAGAACTCCAGGGTGAGCTCGAGCAGGTCCGGAGCTTAGAAAATCTATCCCTCACACTCAATATCCAGATGTCAACCATTCAAACACTCAGAACCCTGCAACACCACAAAACACACCCAACAAGCGCCTACAAAATCCTCCTGCGCCTCACTATTACACAACCCCACCACAGAATCAACCTATCCTTCCACAATATCAGCAAAACACCTACCATACTCCACAAAATGCCCCACCAATCATTCTCGAACCCCAGAACTCCACCAATGATCACCATTATACCCAACTATCGGTCACCAGAACAACCCTATATACATGGAAACCCTACCTCACTCCACTCAGCCCGTATCCTATACACCCAAATACACTGAGAAGGACCTACTCGTTAAGAACCTGGCTAAATAGCACAAGAAGTAGACAAGTCGGGTTCAAGGCGTCGAAGTAGGCAAAGGGATAGAAGATCTAAACTATGAAGACTTATACATACAGCCAGATGTAGAACTTTCATAGAATTACAAACCTCCCAAGTTCGAAATGTTTGACGAAACAGGTGATCCCAGGGTTCACCTGAGGACTTATTGTGACAAGCTTGTAGCGGTCAGAAAGGATGAAAGGATCTGAATGAAGCTTTTCATGAGGAGTCTTAGAGAAGATATTTTATCCTGGTACATCAGCCAGGATACTAAGAAGTGGTCCAACTGGGTGAGTATGGCGTTTGACTTCATGGACAGATTCAGGTTTAACACTGAGAATGCGTCGGACGTCTTCTACATTCATAACTTAAAGAAAAAGCCCACTGAGACCTTCCACGAGTATGCCACTCGTTGGAGGTCAGAAGTAGCCAAAGTCAGGATGACATTGGATGAGGAGAAGATGAACAAGTTCCTCGTCAGAGCACAGGATCCGCAGTACTATGAAATATTGATGGTTAAATAAAACAACAAGTTCTCCGATATCATCCAACTCGGAGAAAGGATTGAAGAGGAAATTAAAAGAGGTATGGTGAAAAACTTTGAGGCATTGCAGGCCACAAAAAAATCACTGCATTCAAGGGGTATCTCGAAGAATAAAGATGCGGGAACCGTAATGGTCGCCCAAGGACCCAAAACTCCACTTGTATATCAAATTTCTCCACTTACATACCAAGCACCTTCACCCACATATCAACCATCACCTCTCAAATATTCCCAACCAGCCACTTCTTATCACATATTTAATTCCCAACTCTCTCACTTGCAGTCACCTCCAACTCAACCAAACTACCCAAGACCTCGGCCTAACTTTTATCGTAGACCACCTAAATAATACACTGCCTTTGCCGAACCCATTGACCAGCTGTATGTAAGACTGAAGGCTACTGGCTACATCACTCTTATCCCTGCTCTGACCGTGGATAATTCATCCCAATGGGTCAACCCAAATAAGATCTGTGCATGTCATTCTGTCTTTTAAGGGCACACCATTTACTAGTGTCGAACGCTAAAGGATAAGATCCAGACCTTGATTGATAATAAGGTCATTCAGGCCAAATAAGCTATACCCAATGTCTATAACAACCCCCTCCCAGATCTTAGGGGTGAAGGTATCAATGTGATAGAGACCGATGAGGAATGGGATCCCGAGGGATCAATTAGACTTATCACAAAGGGTGACAATCCTAAGAAACCTGCAGTCACGCTCAATCCTATTATGGTACAGATACATCCGCCAATTAAGGTTTAGGTAACCACATCGGTTCCATTTGAGGTTGAAGTAGCACCACCTGTGCCACATCTGAGTCAGACCTTCCATCATGCCGATATTATATGGGGATCAGGGGAAGAAGAAGAGTTGGCGTCATTAAGGAATTTGTTATTGGAAGATGATGACATGGACTTCTGTGTAATTTTGAGGAGGAGGAAGAGGAAGGCCCTACCATCCGAGCCGTGGAGAGAGGATCATTCCTCAAGAATTGGACTGTCAGTCCATCCAGGGCCCGATGAGTCTCGAGGTAGCAAGGCTAAACAACATTATTTTATTTTTCTGAATGATGATTTTCCCTTTTGCATTTTGTTTTAAATAATATTTTCAATATTCCAAAACGTTGTTTTAATTATTGAAAATCGTATTTGTTTGACACTTTTAATGAATTAATGAGTACTATTACCATTTTTCTCTCATACCTTTATCTATACAGCATTACTATTTCCTATATCGATAAACCGGAAACTGTGATATGTAATGAGGCAACGCAACAAAAGGATAGTTATTTGGAAAGAGGATGAATACATTAAGTCACAAACAATTTTATCAGAACAGAATGTCCAGAGCCTTCAATAAAAGACTAAAGCAGAGACAGTTCACACCGGTGCAGCTGGTGTTGAAGAAGATCTTTCTGCATCAGGATGAAGCCAAAGGGAAATTATCTCCTAACTACCAAGGTCCTTACATGGTTCACAGACTCACTATTGTAGAAAAGATCTCCTTGGCTCACGAGGTGGTTTAAGTGATAGGGGATTTTAACCTAAAGACAACATAGGAGGGAAGGGGGTCAAAAGAAAGTCAGGATATGAAAAAAGCATCTTTTTGGATCGAATGGGCTTTTGTGTTTGACAGGGGGAGCCCTCATACTCGCAGAAATGGACGGAGAAGTATGGCCAAAACCAATTAATTCAGTTGCAGTTAAGCAATATTGTGTGTAACTGTTTATGTTTTCTGCATATGATGTATTTTAACTATGCTCGATTTGATTCCCGTTTAACAGGGGATGTGTAGGTAGCCCTGTGGGTTCAATCACAATTCAATAAAAATTATTTTCTCCCTGCATCAGAAAATGTGGCAGAATTTGGAGGAGGACCCTCAAAATTCTGAAGCAAGTTCAGCCGATCACATCATATACAGCAGTCAGAAATGTTTGTCCGTCTAACTGGGGCAGAATTTTGAGTAGGACCCTCAAAATTCTACGGCAAGAGAAGTCGTGATGTATCGGATCGTGTCACAGTCACTGGTTCATCTAACCAATTTCCAAAAAAACTTATCTTTACTATGACTTTGAAAACTATGCATGATTGATTGTGAAATAACTCTATTTAGCAAACGCTGCCTCGAATGATTTGAACAAGATCTTCAGACTGAGCAAAGCAAGCCGATGGAGGCACGAACCGACCTCCCCTCTCACAGAACTCACAAATTTTTTTGAACGCAGGAACGAAGAATATGCTTACCTCGGAATCACAACCTTCATGACAACCGCGATACTGAATCTACTACCCTAGAATACTCTGCTATCATCTGCTATTTTTTTTATCTGCATGGGACTAATCCCTGTACCGAATATTTCCATGAGGCTAAGCTCTGCCTCTATATCTGCATATAAGGCTAAACACTGCCTTCCATCTGCATGGGACTAAGCCCTGTCCCGAACCTTGCATGAGACTAAGCTTTGTCTCCATATTATCATGAGGCTAAGCACTGCCTCTATATCTACATAAGGCTAAGCACTGCCTTCCATCTTCATGGGACTAAGCCCTGTCTCGAACCTTGCATGAGGCTAAGCTCTGTCTCCATATTTGCATAAGGCTAAGCCCTGCCTCCATATTTGCATAACGCTAAGCGTTGCCTTCCCTTTACATGAGACTAAGCTTTGTCTCAATCTTGCATGAGGCTAATCCCTGCCTCCATATTTGTATAAGGCTAAAGTTGCCTTCTCTTTGCGTGAGACTAAGCTCTGTCTCAATCTTGCATGAGTCTAAGCCATGCCTCCATATTTGCATAAGGATAAGCACTGCCTTCAATTCTGCATGAGGCTAAGCCTTGCCTCCATATCTGCATGAGGCTAAGCCTTGCCTCCATATCTGCATAAGGCTAAGCGTTGCCTTCTCTTTGCATGAGACTAAGCTCTGTCTCAATCTTGAATGAGGCTAAGCCCTGCCTCCATTTTTGCATAAGTCCAAGCGTTGCCTTCCCTTTGCATGAGACTAAGATCAGTCTCAATATTGTATAAGGCTAAGCCATGCCTCCATATTTGTATAAGGCTAAGTGTTGCCTTTAATTCTGTATGAGGCTAAGCCCTGCCTCCATATCTGCATGAGGCTAAGCCTTGCCTCAATATCTGCATAAGGCTAAGCGTTGCCTTCTCTTTGCATGAGACTAAGATCTGTCTCAATCTTGCATGAGGCTAAGCCGTGCCTCCATATTTTCATAAGGATAAGAATTGCCTTCCCTTTGCATGAGACTAAGCTCTGTCTCAATCTTGCATGAAGCTAAGCCCTGCCTCCATATTTGCATAAGGCTAAGATCTGCCTCCCATTGCATGAGACTAAGCACTGGATCAAATCCTTCATGAGGCTAAGCATTGCCTCCTTATCTTCATAAGGCTAAGCATTGCCTTCTTGTATGAGACTAAGCTCTATCTCCATATTTGCATGAGACCAATTATTGCATTTTTATTTGCCGAGACTAAGCACTATCTCTGCGGCACTATCTATTTTTTCTTCTTTCGGGCTATGCTCTACCCTCAACTTCACAAGATTAAGCCTTATCTTGTTTCTCTTGACATCATATATTTGCATCTCATGGGCTGAAATATCGCCGACTTGTCCAAAGGCGTCATTTTCTAAAGACATCATCCTCGTAGCCGGAAGACACCATGTTATGTCCTGATGATCTCTCACATTTGCATATCATTATTCAAAGGCTTCATGGTTCGGAGGCATCATTCTCATAGCCCAAGAACACAATTTCATGTACTGCAAATCCCTCACTGAACAGNCAACCGTTACCCCAACATGAGCAATCCCGCTCCAGTTCTTTCAAATTATCTCAAACCTGGCCGCTCACCATAACCATTTTTTCACCTATTCCAAAATCTTGTGTCCATTCTTGTGGTCACTTCATCGGTACATTCCGCCAATGAATCCAGAACTACACATGACCCGATACCTGTAAAACCAAGGATATGTATGTTACTCAGAAACCAGAGTGAGACCTAAGTCTCTCAAATCATCTAACTCAGTCAAAATTGGCCATCATATCTTTACCCAACAACTCTTTCATCCTTTCCGGGTAAAGAGGGGCAGTTGTTGATACCCAATTTTTCCCTATAATATTTTCAAAATGCATATATACCTTCAAAACTATACATTAGCATCAATTAACATTTTTCCATAATTTTTGCATTTTTAAGGATTTTTATTAACTTATCCCAGTATTTTTATTAATATAAATAATTACTAATTACATTACAAATGACTTTATAAGAATTTCATGGTTTAATTTTTCTATTTATATTTACAGTAAGCTTAAATTATTTCACAAATAGCCACATTTACAGT
>ML351129.1:0-17501 GCA_005239505.1 Nicotiana paniculata | reverse complement strand
ACATTATATGAAGACATTATATATATACAAGAATGGTGATTTCAAGGTGCAACATATTCATTCAAGTGATAATATGGCTGATTTGTTCACCAAATCTCTACTGATGTCAAGCTTCAAGAAGCAAATACACAAGATTGGGATGCGAAGGCTCAAGGATGTGAATTGATGCTCTCATCAGGGGGAGTTAATGCGCGTTGCACTCTTTTTCCCTTACAAGGTTTTGTCCCACTGGGTTTTCCTTGCGAGGTTTTTAACGAGGCAACCAAAAGGCGCATTTCTAACTACGTGTACACTTTTTCCTTTTCTAGATTTTTTTTTCAATTGGATTTTATTTTAGTTAAGGTTTTAATGAGGCACATTATTTGTTGAATAGACATTCAAGGAGGAGTGTTATAAATAGAATTCTATTTATGGTAAATGTCTATATTCTAAAGAGATTTTAGGGTTTGTTACTTGGTGACTAAGTCATTTTTTCTCTATAAATAAAGAGGTCCTCTTCCATTATCATTCATCCCAAAAATTCAATAACAATTTTCTCACTCTCTTTCTCTGCAATATTGTTATTATTCTTTATTGTTTCATAACATAAATAGCATAATTCTCAAGGCATAATTTGAAAAGCCTTACGATCCCTGGTGCAAATTATATTGTTTTGTCGTACTCAAGTATAGTTTCGACAAAACCCCTTCTTCTTTTCACTATTAGCTTTAGCTTAACTATAGCGAGATATTTACAGAGCTTTATCCAAATTCGAATTTCCTCCATTGAAGATGCTCTGTGAGCTTCATCACCATCATTTCTCTTTCACTCCACAATCCATAAACCAACATCAAACTACTCTACACACCATTATACACTTCTCTCCAAAAAAACGTCGTCTTTTTCCCATTTTTTCCACCAACCAGCAACCCCACCACCTTAAAAACCAAGAATCTGATACCAACACCACCACTACCTTAACTAGTGAAAAGGGTATCACTCGAAAACACAATTCAAAATCCTCAGCTGTACTCCTCCGTTACCTCTCATCAAATGATAATAAACCGGAAGCATACCAAGACCCGGTTGCCGGTTCAGCTGAACCGGAGAAACAAGAATGTGCTGTACTAGAAGAAGATAAAGAGAAGGTTCTAGAAATGTCATTAATAAGGAAAAGAACCCCTCAGTTTCCAGGTTCTATTTATGTTCAATCAAATATTTCCTCTTTGTTTGATTCCAAAAGAGAGAGTGGCTTTAATGATGATGATGATGAGATGTTAATTAAGGCACTTGAGATAAGGAGGAAAGTGACAATTGAGATTTTTAAAGAAGCAATGAGAAAAGGCAGATTTGGGATTACATATTCTACGAATATGATTTCATATTTGGATGATTTTATAGATTATGTGATGATTCAAGCTGCTTCAATGAAACAAATGCCTGAGTTCTTAGATTCGTCGTTCAATGTTCGTGCTAGAGCCTTCATAGATGAGTCTGGCATCGTGCCAATTGTGAGGTACAGCGGATTATGCACATGGAATTTTCTCTTCACACATTTTGCTCATTGAGCTCGACAAGAAAAAATTAATCCCTGCATAAAATATCTGCATTATTTGCATTATCAATACAGTGTTTGGTTCCTGTATAAAACTCTGCATAACTAATATGACTCTTGTATCAATAGAATGTAAAATAATAATACATCTATCGATAATACTAGGAAAAGTTAATTTCTTGACTTAAGTATTGCAACGTCTGCATGATAATTCGTGTATTTTTATTCATCAAATAGCAATTCATGCATTATTTACTGTGTACCAACCATGAATTACAGATATTGCACAACTAGTCCTTGAACCAAAGTACTCCTATGTATCTTACAGGTGGTTGAAACACAATGCATTGTCATATCCCCAAATTGCGAACCTCATTTGCAAGTCCAGAGGAGATCTTGAATCTATAAGACGTTTAGCTGAGTGGTTGAAGTCGATTCATGTGAAGGGAAGATTTATTGGGCTTGTAATGATTAGAGCTAAGGAGAATGTATTAGGTCGGAGCTTGGAAGAATTGGATGAGATCGTTGAGTACTTGGAGAACAAAGGTGTGAAGAGGGATTGGATAGGGTATATTGTAGGCCGATGTCCTGAAATATTGTCCTTCACCACCGAAGAACTAGAGTGTCGTACAAAGTTCTACTTTGATATGGGAATGGATGAGAAGGATTTTGGAACAATGGTTTTTGACTATCCTAAGGTGCTTGGCTACTTCTCTATGGAAGAGATGAACAAAAAGGTGTCTGCTTTAACTCATTTCCTCCCAATATTCATTAGATATATGCACTTTCTAGTGTTTTTCCTTTGTGGTGTAAAATGAACTGAAGAATCATCTAATTAATATTTACAGGATGTCACTTGGGTGATTTAAATTTTAGACTGAAAGCTTTTATTCCCAAATTTGTTCTTGTTGAAACATGACTATTCAATCAGGTTGCATATCTTAAGGAGTTTGGCCTCAGCACTGAAGATGTTGGGAGATTATTAGCCTTTAAGCCCCATTTGATGGGCTGTGGTATTGAAGAAAAGTTCAAGCCTCTTGTCAAGTACTTTTATTACCTAGGGATTTCAAAAGACGGTATGAGAAGAATTCTTGTTACCAGGCCAGTGCTATTCTGTGTTGATTTCGAGAACACCATTGTGTCTAAGGTATGTTTTGGGTTGTGTGAAGCTACATTAGGTGTCGGGGCATCAACATACAAGTACTTAAACCTCGATCTATGAGGCAACTCAGTCTTTTCGCAATAATTTGAAGCTTTTGTTGACAACTCAAACTTCGCCAGTGCTTTTTATCCCTTCGAATCAGAAATAACTAGAATTTCTTTTTTGCTTTAAGATATATCCTTTCCCTTTTCGTTTTCCTTGCTAATGACTTACCTTCTCAATTACTGAAGGTTCAATTCTTACGCGACATAGGTGTCCAACAAGATGCTATTGGCAATGTGCTAGTCAGGTTTCCCAGGTTACTCACTTTCAGCCTCTACAAGAAGATACGTCCAGTGGTCCGTACATTTCCCTTTTCTGACTGTTTATATTTCATCTGAATTGTCTAAACAATGTTGGCCCTCTGTCGTTCTAGTAAATATTTGGTGATAGTGCCATGCCTATAATGGATCACATGAAGAACCAAAGTCCTGATTTAGAAATCAGAGCGACTATACAACTCTATCTCGTTGATGCTGTGTTGTTGGTTACATCTGTGTACGAAGTGTTTACTACTTATGGGTCGTTTGGTTGGAAACAAGTTATCCCGGAATTAGTTATCTGGGATTAATTATTCCACCCTCTCATGGGGATAAAACAATTCTACAATCCCGGGGATAACTAATCCCGGGATTAATTATACCAACCAAACATGGAATAAACTCATCTCAAATTTAATCCCGGGATTAATTATCCCT
Organism: Nicotiana paniculata; assembly: GCA_005239505.1. Taxonomy (NCBI): domain Eukaryota; kingdom Viridiplantae; phylum Streptophyta; class Magnoliopsida; order Solanales; family Solanaceae; genus Nicotiana; species Nicotiana paniculata. The sequence goes on along the minus strand of ML351129.1, from coordinate 14,068 downwards.
CGTACCAATTAAAGAGTCGGAGCACAACTGATATTGGATTGGCTATCTTATAGGTCATATTCCTTTTGACAAAAGCTGGTGTCTCCCAGAAGAATATTGGAAAGGTGATAGCTCTAGGACCAGAGCTTCTAGGATGCAGCATTGTCAATAAATTGGATCACAATGTGAAGTATTTTCTTTCCCTGGGTATAACTCTCAGACAATTAGGTGAAATGGTTGCTGATTTTCCAATGCTGCTAACATACAATATAGACATCCTCCGCCCCAAGTATCGTTATTTGCGAAGGATGATGATTCGGCCTTTGCAGGATCTTATTGAATTCCCAAGGTATTTCATATGCCATCAGCAGAAGTGTCCTTCCAATTTTATTTTGTTTTGTTTTTTAACGATAAAATGCAGTATGCTATTCCATTATTCTGCTGAAAATGACGTCTATTTTGCAGGTTTTTCAGCTATTCACTCGATGAAAGAATAGTTCCTAGACACAAGATTATGGTGGAGAATCGTATAAACTTCAAGCTTCGGTATATGTTGGCAAGCACAGATGATGAATTTAAACAGAGGGTTCAGGCTGCTGTTGAAAGACGCTTAAGATTTGAATCCAGTGTCATATATGATAAGGAGGCAGATACTCAAATCGATTGCTCCATCGAAAAGTTGCCTTTTGATTTTCAAACAGCTGAGATACTAGAAGAAAGCACAGATCTCTCATCTGATTACAAAGATTTACCTACTGCACATATTCAGAATTGTGCATAAAATCCAAAAATAGCATATATATAGAATAGTGACATAAAATTGTGAATCTTACTTCTTGTTTCTTTTTTCCTTATTTGGTAGTTTAATAGGATAATATTCCTCGGCACCTGCCGTTGAAAGATTTGGAAGATCTGACAATCTAAGCCTGATATTTAAGATGGAATATAGAAACTTAAAAAGTTTTCACTGCATCTAAGGTAGGTACTAGGTAGCAGGTAATTCGAGTGCGCCACTCACCAAGAGAATTGCATTAATGCAAACCTTCTAGTTGTCACTGTTATTTGTACCAGTTTTGCCTTTACTCTTATAGTTTGACGAACAAATAAAATTAACTATATGTTTGCTGCATAAAAGAGTAGATCTGCGAGCTATGATATGTTAACCCGCAATCTAAGCAACCCTGGATTGCACAAAATTTGCTAAGCTGGTTCAAATTCATGATTATACAAGCAAGTACTATGAGGGGATTAAATGAGTCAAAATCCAGTGACAGCATCAAACTTGAATACAGCTTCCATCCATTTGAAATATAATCTTCACATTTGTATCAACAATCTCAACTGTATGTAGAAAATTGTCCATCTACAATAGATTCCGGTGGAAGTTGTCCCACTGTAAAACAAAAAATGACCTCAACTAGCTGGCCCTGCAGAAAAAATCTATCTCAAAACAATCAAGAATGTCGACGCGTGATAGAATGGACCCACAAGTCAAGAATGGTATAAATTACTAAAGTCCAAGCCGGCATATTGGATTCTTTTTGAGTTCAGCTAGATCCACCTGCAAAAAACAACAGGAAGGTCAAACATTGGCATTGCTGAGAAATCATACCAAAATATAGTTGATTATGTGCCAATTATACCTTGGGACCAAAAAGATCTCTGATGTTGTCATATCCATAGAGAATCATGGTAGGCCTGGTGCACGAATACAAGAAAAATAAGCTTCCATGAAGCACGAGAACACAAGTTTATTTACATGGAATGAGCAATATACGTCATAACTAAAAGTACACCTTACACCACCAGTCAGGTTTTTCAAATTATAGATACATACTTGTCAACTGATCAACCCACATGCAAGCAGAGACCATCTACCCTCCCTCATGGTTACTCAACTACAACCAGCTAATCAGGGTACTACAAAACTACCAACCCGTAGTTGTTCCTTTTCTCTCTCCCCTCCCTTCCCCTGCCCCCCCTCTTCTCTTTCCATCTCAAGATATTACCAAGACCTGCAAACAACTGCAGCAACTACACCAAAGCCAGAGGACTTATAATCTCTGTCAACTAGCACGATCGTGCCAAGATTGCATTCAGAAACTATTGCACGCATTGCATGAGAGCACCTTAGTCATTGAGGCTTTGAAGTGTTCAGCAGCAAACAATTTAAGTATCATTAAAACCAAACTGGCATCTTCTTATTCTCTTGGGACCCACTTCCGTTATGCCACAAAACTCTCCAACTTGCTTATTAAACATGTAAATGATCGAGGGTCCAGTAAACAATTTGAGTATCATTAAAACCAAACTGATACCTTCTTTTTCTCTTGGGAACCACTTCCGTTATGCCACAAATCTCTCCAACTTGTTATTAAGCATGTAGATCCAAGGTTTGAGCCTAGAACTTTTCTATTTGATTTGAATAGTCACATGTTCGCACAAAAAAGATGAATCATGGATACAAATTACACTTTGCAATCTTTTTAGCTACAGTCAATGCTTTCAGGTAGTATGGCTAAAGAAAACAACGAATGCAAGTGTTGTTTTACTATGGTTATCAGTTTTCCTGACGGGTTAATTATTAATAAGTTCAAACATGAAACCAACTCACAACTCCATCAACATTACCCAGCAATATAAGTACACAGCTAATTTATAAATAAGAACATGATGCTGCTAATAGTTTGTGTACCTCTCAAGGGAAAGACCCCAGGCAATAACCCGAACATCTTCTGGAAGCCCCATGGGAAGCAGCATTTCAGGCCTAAACATACCAGAATTTCCAACTTCTATCCATTTCTGTAAACCTTCATGGTAGCTGACAAAACAAAAGAAAATGAAATTAATGCTGAGTTGAAAAATTTTGCATTCACGTTACATACACTACTACAAACCTGAAAATTTCCATGCTGGGCTCAGTATAAGGATTATAAGCAGGTTTGAACCGAAGCTTGGACATTCCTGTAATTAAAAAAAGAAAACAAATGTTAAATTAGCCCTCTCAAAGCCAAAAAGTCATGTAATTGAGTTCGGTGAAACCCAAAACTTGATGCAGACATTTCTGTACCAATAAATGAACACAAGCAAGAATACAGCATAGTGTTGATTGGTTACCTAGACGAGAAAAGAAGTCATGAAGAACACCAATCAGGTCACCAAGAGTAAGTCCACGATCGCATATTAAGCCTGGAATGAAAAACAATGGCAAAGAGTTCATGCAACTGTTAACAGAAACAGAACGCAGATAAAGAACAAGGCATACTTGAATAATTACCAAACACAACATAGTTTCACACAGTATCATGTTTGAATATGAAAAGATAGCTAGAGATGACCTATTTACACTACAGAATTTACAACGAACAGAAACTTGTTTCAGAAGTATGTAAACTAAAGGCTGCTTTTTGTAATTTTCTGTACCATCTTGGTAGCTTATTGATAAAATTTTACCTTATCAAGAAAAAAATATGTAGACTAAATCTAACTCAGGCTTCTGCTAATGCCAGTATTAAGAGCAATATGCTTTCAGTTTGATAGCATGTCAAGAAAGGTTAGCAGCAGACCAACTGTACAGTCACTCAGTAAGCCATATAACATTCAAACATGAAATCTAAAAATAAAAACAAAAGTGAAATGACTTGCTAATTGAAAAAAGAAAGATCTTTTAGCTGGTAGACAGAATAGTTTCAGTAACTTCCTAACCTTAGATGGAAGCTCCAACCCCACCACCCAAAGAAATCCTCTACTTGGGAGCAGAAGATGTCAAAAACTCAGTAAGTTCACAACTAAGAAAAAAATGCCAAGCCCTAAATTCTATTCCCGCAATGTAGTACCTATCAACTGTGAGCTATGAAGCAAATACACCAAGTCTAAAGCCAAATTTTGGCATCATACTAATATATAGTACAAAACAAATAGTATCAAAAAGTCTTTGAAATATTGGAGATTGTGTAACTTTTGGTTTACGACATAAAATTCTGCATTGCTAATTTAAGCTTTGCATAACTAACACAACATCTAGTTTTCGGCATAAAACTATTATAAACTGATGCAGTGTTTGGTGTGTCTTAACCATGCATTACTAACACCGCTTATGCGAGAATTTATGTATTATTTTATGTATGAAGAAATAGAATAAGAAATACATGTATAAGCATATCTAAAGACAAAAGCCCTTTAAGTAGACAATCTCTACATAATTTTTTTTTTAATCAGGAATCTCTAGATAACAATTGACGTAACAATCCTTGTATTACTATTCACCATATAACAATCCCCACATTATTATTCACCTAACTATCCTTGTATTATAATAGTTTTATAACTAGTCCGTGAACCAAACTGATCCCTAATTGTGATACGTGAAGGGGTATCATTCTTTGATAATGTGGTGTCAGTCTGTCAGGGTAAGCGATAGAAGTACTTGGACCTACTTTGCCAACTTAAAACAGAAAGACACCAAGCAATGCATCATACAGTATCTAAAGAAAGACTTATCATAATTCTACCATGAGGAACACAACCAATAGACAACAAAAATCAGTTTTGCAGGCACTTCAAGGACCAGTCTCTATTCTAAGCTTATGGTTTGGTACGATAGAAGAAGCAAGAGGAAAAAATATATACATCAAAGAACCCGCAAAATATGGACGTGACACGAAATTTTATTACTATAAGTAACCTTCTATCTGGTGAAATTCAGCAAGATGCGTCTTATCAACTGCTTCATTTCTGAAAACACGATCAATAGAATAGTATTTTTTGGGGGTGAACGGCTTCTGCAATAAGATGTCATATGGATAATCAAAAACCTCACTATGTAGAATATACATGAAATATTGATTCTGGATATGGTGAGTGATCGGACCTGAGCTAATGCACACAACATTCTTGATGAAACAGCAGTAGTGTGTGTCCGCAAAAGATTCTTGTTTGCTTCCTCTCTTTTCCAATCACACCCATATCTAAGCAAGAAGCATCATTAGATACTGTACGCGGGTGTCAAAACCTTGACAAATGTTGGTGACACTGAATTCAGGATCGGCAGTATTATACCATACCCCCTAGATTGGTAACCACCAGATTCATGAACTTGTTTTACGCGCTCAACATAATCTTCTGGAAGCATCTTTGTAGTGGAAGGTACTATAAGAGTCAAACAAATAGTTCATTAGAAGAGTATCAGATGAAGTTGATAAAATGTAAAGTCAAACTACCTTTCAAAAAGAATGTATCATGGGAATCACGGGCAGGGTGCTGTTGTGGCTGGAAAAGTGCATCAAAGTTCCAAAAACTGCAAGTATGATCAGCCACATTGATGTAACTTCTTTCAGGACTAAGACAAAAAGTAATTCTTGAATCTTTTACAGGGAAAAAAGTGACAGTGCACAAATCACCACTAAGTATATATCAGAGAAGAATCACATGTAAATGGTATACCGTGTATGATGGCGGGTGAACTTTAAGGTTTAGTATCAATTTAAGTTTGAAAGGCCTTTTTCTTAAAGAATTTTGAGCTTGAAAGCTCATGAGTGTTCAGTAGCTATAGTTTACCATCTATGTTCAACAAATTTGATTCCTCACCAACAAAGGCTCATGAATGTTAAACATGAAAAAATAGTACCAGTATTTAGCAAATGCTTTACAGCAGAAAAAGATAAGGTACTTTGAGACTGCATTATGTACTAGGAACTTCAGCAAGTAAAATGACAATAGCCAAAACATGTATTTCTAATTGCGAATAAAGTAGGATTGTTATTCAAATATTTACATATCATCCTCTTAACTAGAGCCATGCAAAGAAAATGTCAGTCGGCTCCATTTATTTGGACAAAAGGAAAAATAACCTAACAACCCTTTTCTTTCGGAATTCTATTTATTCCCTCGATTATGACAGGCTCACTTGTATTAGGAAAAAACTAACAGAGGATAATAGCTTACCTGCTTTCGACATAATTATTTGTTGGCATCTCTTCAAACCTGCAATCATAGTCCACAAAAACGAATTCCCAAATAAATAGCTGAATATATACATTGACACATTCATCCACACACATATTCATGCATACATACAGCCTCCGCATATAGACACGGGAAAAGGTCGTTTAGCCCTACCCCATATTAAGAAAAACCATTTGTATCTGCCGCCTAACCTGCAACAAGATGGTATAATTTATCAACACATGAGAGAAGACAACCTGGCCTCAGTTGGTTAACAGAACAAAATTAATTTAAACAACCAATAATGAGAAATGGAACCAAAAAAACATGCCTTGAGCAATGGATGAAGATAGCCACCTTCAACTGGCTGACCTTTAGCACTGAAGTTGTACTCTTTAAATTCCAATTCCTTCCAGTCACCCCTTCAAAGGAACAAACAATTAGAACTAAACTAATTTTTATTTTCTCAAGTGGACCCTTGCCCTCTTTAAGTAAACTATGATATGTTACATTAGCATTGGGGTTTATATAGTCATGGTACAATTAGCCTATGCCTAGACCTACATACAAACATAAAATGGCTTTGTTCCTGCCGGGTACTGGGTTATTATATAAGGCACATAGGGCTCTGCACAAGACCCATCATCCACCCAGCCTTGGCAATTGATACAAATTCCCTATTCAGACATATTCAGAAGCTTTTGCTTCGCAAACTGTCACCTTCCAAAATACTAGTTTTTCCAATAATTTAACTAGAGTTGAACGCATAACTGAAGAGACCTAGTTATCTTTTTATGAGGCAAATCCTCTCCTATTGACACCTGTACTGAAATAAATAAGAAATGGAAATAAATTTCAGTCCAAGGCACACATTTTTTTAACTCGAGCAGCAACCAAAAATCAACCGTCATCGAGAAAAACAACTCCATCAGTTAATTGATTAAACATTTACTAAAAGCAACTTCCAAATAATATCTTCCCAGAGAAAATGAGTCAGAAAGTTACCTCTGTAAGTTTTCCCGAGTGAGATCAGTAGCTGCTCTTTTCCGTTTAGGAGCATAATTAGGACCTTTTCTCACTGAGTTTCCTTTCCAAACCCTAATTGTAAACATCAACTGCATAGTCAGGACCTTTTAGTGCATATTTAAGAACCAGCATTTTACCACCTATTAGGAAAATTGTAAAAAATCAAGTGCTGGCGAAAGGAATTTGAAGTGTAGATAATTACTGCTGAGTTATTAGTTTTCTTCGCTTTAGAGTATCAATATCCTCCTGATTGACAGCCTGCAATGCATCGCTTGTTAAAGACAAATTAATTAACTATGACATAGTCAACTAGCACAAAACCATAACTGGCTTGCTGGGTGGGAGGAACGACAATAGTAAAGATGTAGGGCGAGTAAAAAGTGAAGGTTGGGGATAAGATGATCACTGAATACAGATTTATATACCTCGCCATTTTGTATCCGCAAGAGCAAATCTTTAACTTTGTCATCAGCATGTTGGACCTACATGAAGTTAACAAATAGACTAAAGAGTGGATCCCCGTAAAAATTATTAAAAGAAGCACATGTAGATGTCAACTTCACTTGCTGCCTCTGCATTAAAGTTCAGAGAGACCTTATTCAACAGAGGAAAGAAACCGTAAAACAAAAGAGCAACGTGCTATAGATAGCTAGATGGAAAACAATAAAGAGGAATAAACATAGAAGGAGAAACAGAAAATTTCAGGAACCACCACAAGGGAAGTTGAGGGACAGCTACTGAGCTACAGTATAATAGTGTGTATGCTAGCAATGGTGCTTTATTATCGCAAAAGAACTGGTATTAAGCAAGTAATAAGGGATTTTTCAGGCCTTCATAATCATTGTGAGGCATGAGGGGTAATATTCCTGTGTATTTGGCTATCCTTAGCAAGCGCCACAGGGGACCAAGGAATAGATAAACTCTTATTCATCAGTTTAATAAGATAACAGGATGAAACAAGTCCATTTATCTTCCCTCTACTTCTTCTTTTTTTTTTTTAGGGAGGGGTTCAGCACTCAGCATAGACTTCCAACCATTTAGCTCTTGAACGTAATGGTGCCACTTGGGTCCTAATCTTCAGGAAGATTGTAGAGACACATTTTTGCACTTACAAGCTCAAGGAGAAGAACTCTAGTAGATTATAATGGTGTTAAAGGTGTTCAAAACTTTAAGTAGAGGTGATGTTGAAATTCATCTTTTTTGTATAAAGTAAGGTAATTTATTAATGTTTAGTACCAAGAAGCTATTGCAGAGGTGGAAAAGATCAATATATGATCCCAACAGGTGAGGTCGAAAATAAAATTAAAGTTGGAAGAGAGCAACGCTACTGCTACCTATCAAAATGAAGAGTGTGGACGAGTTTACCGGTTGAGAAGCAGAGACAACAACTCAAAACTCTGAATGAGAGACGAGCAAGCAACAAAGAAGGAAAACTTAAACAAGGGAATAAACTTTTGCTACCAAGAGGGAGAAACTTTTTGTTTTGGGGGACGGGTTGGAACCAAGGTACAGTTTTTAATCCAACTAAACAAAATGCAGATGATAGAAATATAGCGGCGGACAAGGGAAAGTAAACTCTTGTGTGTTTGCCTACTGTACCTTCCTTGAAACGTGGGTCTTCGCCATCTCCACCCACTTGTTCTTTATAGCTTGCTGACAACCAATTTTATAAACTGCAGGATCAAACTTTTTCTGCATCCAGATAATCGCATTTAGTCAAGAGAGAGTTCCACTAAATAATGAACACGTAAACCAAAAAACTGCTAGTTTGATGAATCTTTCTTTAAAACATTACAACTTTCCTTTCTTTTCTTTTTTTGGAATTTTCATATTTTGCCCGTTATAATTCTGTTCTGTTTGATATTTAAAATGGATCATGAAAATCACTTAGTAAGATAACTTAATTCCTTCTTTGATGTAAAATGAACAAGAAATTAAAAACCTAGAATAACCTGCAAGTCCTCGCGTGCAATTCCCTCCGGTGGCACTACTGAGAAAAGCTGGAATTCCGGAGAACCTACGGCAGCATAGGTTTTCCCCTCTTCAGTAAGCACCCATCTCTCTCTCCTAATATCCTGCACAAGTCAATAAATTCAAACATCGTCTCACATTCGTGAAAGCTATTTCCCGATGTTTCGTACAGATGCTATATACATAAAGAGACAATTTACAAAACAGCCTCATTCATTCTATTCAAAGTGTAGGATGAAAGATAAGATAAGAATTTTCCTCAACTTGTCCGTGGTCCAGGACTTGTTAGCTATCTAATAACTTTAAAACAATTAAATCAATAACTAAGCACCTGAGCATCAACAAGCCTAAATCCATTAAGGCTGCGAATGACATTGACGATCTCATCATGGGCGAATCCATTTTCATCGGCGAATTTTTCACTATCAGAAATCTCATCATTCTTCTCCAGAAAAGCTAGAATGGCGTCTTCAGCCATATTCTTTGTAGGGTTTTGCTGTTATGCTATTTTTGTCCCAGCAACAGTTATATTCCTTTTTTCAATTTGGTCCCGCAAACTAACGGAAGTTAAAATTTGACAAAATCAAAATAGGGTGTTTTGAATGTGTTGTTTCTTATTTTGTTCCCGAGTCCTTTCTTGTGTTAAACTTTTTAAATAATATTTATGATATAAATGTTTTGAGTTTTTATATTATTTTTTTCGGTTGTAGCTATATTTTTTTTTAATATCTTTTTTTTAATGTAGAGATGTTGAATGACATCCAATGCCTCAAAAATTTAAGGGTTATTCGGCAATATCTGTCAGTTCATAATTAGAGCTTAAAATCAGTTTCAAAGATTGAAGTCGAATGAACGAGGTGAAAATTCATGTACTATCCTTTGTTGGTATTAAGGGATAGAGGAGGTTAAGTTATCTGAAAGATCGTTATTGGTTCAAGAACGTGAGGTTAATGTGAAAAAATTTAGTGACTTGATTGTTATAGCAGGTAAAATTCAATTAATTTAACTATGTGAGGGTCTATTTGGTTTAAATTTTAGAAAATATAATCTTCACATATAAATTGATATTGGTTTATACAATTCTTTGGTTGGAATTTGAGGATATATAATCTCCACATAAAAATTACGTTAATTAATACAACATTTGATTTCTCCTTTTTGTTTTTCTCATAAATAGCAGATCCATAATTATGCAAAAATTCAAGTATTATTTTACGGGGAATAGAATTAGACAAGGAAACACTTAGAAACAAAATATAAACGCCTATGTTATCATCTTTAACAAATATCAATGATTTGTTTAAAAACCTTATATTGTGAAATAAGAATGTGGATTAGTAATATATAAATCAATCATAATAGTAGGAAATTATTTATTTTGCTTAAAAAATAAACAACTATTTTAGATTATACAATATACTAATATGTAATATGCCAATTAAAAATCTAAACAAGAAATAATGCATACATTACACGAATTCTACACTAAAATCAACCTATTACTAATATTTATATTATTAATTTTTGCATAATTTGTCTAAAAAACAACCCCTAAGTTAATAAGCATGTCGGGTCGGGTCCCTCAACGTTATTTTTTCGTAAAAGGGATATTTATGTCTTTCCACTTTCAAATATTATATAAAAAATCCTTCGTTACAATATCTAGCCTTTAGGGTCCTTATCGTCGTACTTCCAGGCATAAATATTTATTTCGCTTCCTGAACGAATGTCCCACTCAAACAAAATAAACCCATATATCACAAGAACCACCTCGTTACCCAACTCAATACCCCTAATTAATTAGACGCAAACACAAAATATTTTTCCATTTCCATCTAAACACCCCACTTGAACCCCTCTTCTCTCACATCTTCTCCCTAGGGTTCCTTCAACATATCCTTTTCTTAATTTTTTCACCTCGATTCATTGAATCTTAGGGTTATTTTCACCTAATTTCTTCTAAGTTTCATATTTATATATAAACATTAGGAATTGTACAATGTCGGAAAAAAAGTTGTGCATCGAAGAGGACATATTATGGCGGTGAAATGGCCAACTTATTCACATCCAAAAGCATTTATAATCCTGGAAAGAGATCTTAGAAGCGTCTGAAACCTGAAGTAAGTTTTATTTGTTGAATATTTTTAATTTTGTTATTTTTTAATTTTTAGCTTTTACTCTTTATATTTTAGTTGAGGATCTTCAGGTTACTCTTTGTTGTGATTTTATAGCAAAAATCTTGTGGTTACTGGAAGTGACACGATGATGTGATACCGGATAGAGCATTGGTGGTAATTAGTAATTTAAAGGCTAAATTAGAGGTAGCATCATTTAAAATTCAGACTTTAAATACTTCATTGGATGCGGTTAAGATAGAAATATATAATTTGAAGCAAAAAAGTTGATGCTTGGGAGGTATGCACAATTATCAAGTCAACAAATCAAGGGAATTAGAAGAGAAAGTGGTGAAGATGAAGATGTTGATTATGATTTAATGTGGTATGTTGGTTGGATTTGTTGTATCACAATTGATGAAGTGATGTATTATGTTATATTGTAATTTGATTGGATAAAACTAATGTAGTTAAAAAAATTTATTAACATGATGTGTTATGTTGTTCATCATAAATCCTGTGTGAATGTTGCTCATGTTCTTTTAGTCTTTTGTGGCAACACTTTCCATCGGACTTGCAGCATCAAATGACATCCCTAATGTCTCCCCTAGTAGTGATAAAAAATACAGTATTAATCCCTGCCAATTGATCTTAATATCTTCCCTAACATGCATTAATTTGCCATATTAATATGGAGACATGCTTGCATTTTTATCGTCTCTCTATAACACACACACAAACACAACACCAAATCAACACACACAAACACATAACCAATACAAAATAACTGGAGAATTTTACATGCGTTTGCAGTTATTGAATCAGCACACACAAACACAAAAGATACACAAAAGCAGCTATTGAATCAGCACACACAAACACAAAAGATACACAAAAGTAACTAGAAAATTCATACAACTTGAAAATCGTAACGTGGCATCCAAATTTTTAAGTGTACTATCAATAAGCAGTAATTATATATGTATATTACCAAAATATGAATGTTGTCATAAGCAGTAATTACATCATCAAAATAGTGATACTTTACATCCAAACACTACTGATATTGTCCATGGCTTCAACTTGCTTTTCTTTTTTTTCACATTCCACTTTCAACTGATTTGCAGTCATAGCAGCTTTTCCCTTCCAAGTTAAGTTGTTTGGTGAGTAAAGAAGTTATGTTGGTTCACAAACACCTACGTTGTTTTCTTTAAAGTTGATTTCACTTGTAGCAGTTGGTATTGTTTGTTGCTGCCTTTTTTTAAGTCTGGTGAAGGTTTATGAGACAATCTTAGGCCTTAAAATAAGGTCATCTTCCTGGTCAAAGTCTGAAATTGGTGTAGACATAAATACACCATTGATGGTTTGACTGTTTTGTGTCACTTAGGGGACTCACAAATTAATATCTTCTTCAATTAGATTTCCTATTTCTTCATCAATTGAACATCTTCTAACATGCTTCTCTTTTGCATTGGGGGGCTCTTTTTCTTGTCTTGGCTGCCACATAAAAGAATCAGTTGGATGAAGAAATGGTAAATATAATTAGCGGAATTTAGTATAAGAAGTAATTACTTTGTCACAACTACTAATGTTATGATTTTGTTGTCCACAATTGCCACATGTCATAACTCTACCCTTCCTTATGACAGGACACTCTCCTTGCCTTTTAATGGCCACGTCTTTTTATCTATTTCTCTTCACCTTATGCCTACCGGCAAGTTTGATCGTTTATGTTTCCATTCCTTGAAAATGGCCTATTTTCGATAATTTTCTCCCTTTCTACATGTTACAATTTATACTTGTATCTTAGCACAAATGCCTCCTTGCTATGATACCAATGCATGTCAGTCAAGGGATCAATCTTCTTGTATTTCAAGGCCTTAATTGTATGTGGGCATTTTTTCTCATACAAGTATCCTCTTAGCAAAAAAATTCTATAACCCAAATTTCGGGCATAAAAAATCGAGGGAGGGGAGTCAACTAAGGGTGTCTAACGGGTGGGTCGGGCCGGGCTGGTTACTTTTTTTTTAACCGGACGGGTTGCGGTTACGGGTTCTTACCGGTTAATTGTTAACGGGTTTAACGGGTTGGGTTTTATCCGGGTAAAAATGAACCCGTGCGGGTAGGAGTACTACCAGGCCGGGTTTCAGTCTTTTTAATATATTTTTTTCAAGTTTTTGTACATGTATTAGAATTTATATAAAATATAAAGCAAAATATATAAATATAACAATGATTATGGAAAAAATTACACTTATAAATTGCAAGTGCAACATGTATTTCAAATTATCAATTTTCAAATTTCAAATTTCAAAATTCAACTCTTACAACTTACAAGTTACAACTAAGTACTAAATTCGACAAGTAGTAAATTCAAAGGTTTTGCATTGCCCTTGTAAGTTCTTCATAATCAATATGAACTGATTGTCCTTCTTCTGGAGTGTTAAATTCAGATGGGTTACTGTTAAATTCAGATGGGTTACCATGTGTTAATATATCTCCAAGTTCCTCGTCTTCTGGGCTATTTCTTCGTTCTGATCTAATCCAATCTCTAAAACATACTAAAACTTCCAAAGCATTGCTTCCCAATGAGTGACGGGTGTCTCCTAGTTGATGTCTTACTTGACTAAATGCAATCTCTGATGTNACGTCCCGAGCCATAGCAGAAAGAACAGGAAATTGCTTTTCATTCTCACGCCACCATCCCAACGCTGAAAATTCCTTTGTGCGAATCTCCTTTTGCTTCTGCAAGTAGAATTGAAGTTCATCAATGTTTCTGCTACTGGTTTGAGTTGTAGCAAATGTAGAAAAAATATTATAACTATTAACTATTTCATCATCATTCAAAGTAGTGGAACCTGAATAAGTGGTACACTGCATAGTGGGATTAAAATTGGCATTAACAGCAACAAAATCAACTATACTTGCATAATTACTATATAATTGTTGTAAATTATCATTTAGTTTGTTCGTACAAGCAAAAATATCGGGGGTTTCAGTTGCTCCAACCTCCATGTAAGTATATAAAGCATTGA
>MDKI01155513.1:0-22370 GCA_005239505.1 Nicotiana paniculata | reverse complement strand
GGTCTTAGTTGTTTAGTGTTGATATGTTAATCTAATCCAGTACTTTACTGTATCCCTGATCCTTTGAAACCTTAGGAGTTTATGATTTCATGCCTATATGTGTTTCCGCCTGCTACAAGTTTGCCCTTACATGCTCTGTATTTGTCCCTCAAATCCCATTACCCCTGCTTGTGATTGTTGGACTATCCCTGGTCCTTTCTGTGATGTTGAACTTCTATTCCAATCAAGTTTCCCTCTTCAAAACTGTTTTTCTAACTTATCCTTTCTCAAAACTGTTTTCTTACTTAAACCTTTTAAGAATAAAAGCACTCTCACATATACTCTTAAAAGTCTAGGTTCTGCCCCTTCTGTGCGAGCATTGCTTTGGGACCCTTGAGCTCCCTCTGAACTTTGACACACAGAGGCTGGCCATTCCACACTGCACTTACTCTATTTTGGCTATGAAATCTGGGTGTGAGCACTGCCCGGGAGCCCTTAAGGTCCTTAGGGAACTGTGACACACCCGGATTATGAGAAGGTTGTGAAATAATACCTGTCATTGAGGACCTGGAGACTTGAGCCTATTCTGTAGGCTCCCTATAGTTAACTTCTTTTTTTCCTTCTATTTCATTTGTGTAATTTGTATTCAATGGCTTGTAATAATTAATTGTAAACAACTCTGGGGTCGGATAGTGAAAATGGGTGGGTGATATGCATGTTGTAGTATAATTAAGGGTAGATACCATGCTTCTAGGTTTATTCTCTCTGTGCGCAATAACAGCCATGTTTAGGTACACCATGCCATGCATTAGATATCATGCTACTTAGGATTTATGTGTATTCAACATTTCATCTACGCTTAAAAATCCTTCCTATAGGATAAATAAATTACAATAAAATTAGTTGCTATTATGTGATTCTGCGCATGTTCTGAAACTACACTAGAAGTACTATCTTAGGATAAATAAACTGCAATCATGTCTCATCATGCTATACACTTAGAGATCCTGTTCTAGGTAAACTACCATTAAAAATCTGTCACCTATGCTATTCCTGAAACTGTGCATAATGCTATGATTCTATGTGCATTTAGAATTCCTGTTTAAGTTATTACGCATCATGCCGCATTAGATATCATGCTATAAGATCGTATCTATTTAACTGCACTTAGTCTAAATAAAAAACAGTCCCCTAGTCTAAGCAACTGGTAATTAGTCCTTGTACATCTTCAACACCTAGAATTGCATGTTATTAGCTATAAACAACCTAGAGTCATTAACAAGTCTGAATAAATGTTACATGTTATCCTACACCTAGGCAAGCCTTAGGTAATTAACTTAGAAAAAAATAAAATCAGAACTGTCTTTGTGATCATGTTTAACTGTCAGCATGCTTAAAACCAGTAGGTAAGCCTGATTAAGACTTCCTCTCTGAGTTATGCAATAAAACTATCTATGTGTTATCACCTAGATACCATGCTTTAGGATTTTGAATTAATATAGACCTTAGTTGTGTATGAGACATGCTGCTTATGTGTACTGTGTGTGGAGGAATACCTGAACCTTTATCTGTTTTCTGTGCTTTCCTTTATCTGTAGTCCTACTTGTTTGTTATCTGGCACCCCCTAGAATTTTACCTTTAAAACCTGAGGGTCTGCCTACCACCTCCCTTTAGGATAGGATTCCTAATTTCCTCTGGGACTGATAGAAAAGTACGGGTAACAACATGCAATAGAGGTCGAGACCAATACTTATTTTTAATTATCTTACGGGGTGGGAAGGGTAGAATATGGATACGATGACCGGTGCGCTTATACCACGTTTAGCCCCTCTTCGAGGAGTGATTACCGGGTATGATGTGATCCATATTTTATAAACCTAGGACACCTTTTATATACTTAGTTCGTAATCATCTTCGAAAGCTAATATTTTTTACTATTTTCTAAACATCTGCATGCTTAAGACTTAAATCCCCTCTTATTTGAGCCTTTACTTGTTATTTGCTGATTGTACAAATTCACGAAATCATTTGGCCGGGAACCACACTTGTGGATCCTGAGGGGCGCCTAACACCTTCCCCTTAGGATAATTTCAAGCCCTTTCCCAAATCTCTGGTTAGTAACGTAGTTGTAATTGAATCACTTAGGTGCCCTAATGCACTGTTAAAATCGTTTGGTGGCGACTCTTCAAAATATGCAAACCCCTTTCCCAACAGGAAAGAGTTGTCCCAACGAATGTCATAAACCCGATCTCCGCGAGGAAAAAGGGGGCGCGACAACATGGCGACTCTGCTGAGGATATTTTTAGACTTATACCATTTCAAATTGTTTCATGAATTTGTGCCTTTATTTTAAATACTTGCACCATTTCCTATTCCCTTTACATGCAATTAATTGTTTACTTCGGGTATTTACTTTTCTTCAAAAAATGAAACTGACATGTCTCTTTGTTTCCTTTTGTAACTGCTTTAAGTCATTACTACCGTTTTTACCGCTTTCTTTAACGTGCAAATACGTGACAACTTGTTTTAATACTTATTATTGCATAAATCATGCTCATACTCCACTCGTTCCAAACAAAATAGTATAGCAACGCTTGATGAGTGGTTGCGATCTTTCTATATTATTACCCACTAAATTCGGAAAGGCGTATTTGCGGTAAAACTAGTCGATCAGCGGTGCAGTCGACGGTTCCGTGCCTTTCCCCCTTGAGTTGTCCGCTCAAGGGTACCGGTCTAAAATCCTATAGAAACCTTACTCTGTTGCACTGTTGCATGCATCATGGTCAAACCTAGTCAAGCTAAAGTGTCATCCGCATGTTAGCTTTTAAGATAGCCTTATCCAAAAGTCCACCGGTTTTTCCTAAACCCAAACGGACGCCCTCACGTTCTGTGCTTTATTTGGAGAACTAAATGCTTCCTGCTAATTATTGACGTTAAATAGTCGAGTCCGGTGGGGGTAAGGGCCTAACTTTATTTGTTTTGCAGAAAAAAATGAGGCATGAAGTCCCCAGATTCGGCATGGTCTCCAATATCCACCCAAGAATGTTGAGTTGGTGGGAGGATCTACACTCTAGCGACAAATCTATCATCAGGAAACACTTGGGTAACTTCGCGAGCTGGGAAAACTGTACAAGGAAAGCAAGAATGCCGATTCTGGAGAAGGTCCTTCTAGGACCAAGTCGATAGGAGTGTCTTTATTTTTCTATCAATGTAATAAGGCCAATGGCCATTAGTGACTTTTATTTTTCGTTTATCATTTTGGGATTTGTCTATTTTTCTTATCAATAAAATGAGGCATTTAGCATTTTAAGTTCTCCGGATCAATTTGTCGCTAGGCCTACCTCGGGCACAAAGAGGTTCCCAACTTCGGACGCGCTTTACATTTCCGCATTATGTGTTTAAATACCGCAATATTCTTTTCATAATCCTCACTGACTTGGTTACCTTTTGTTCTTATTTCTTTTTCTTATCCCCTCCCCAAAGGTTAGTTCGTGCATTCTGACATCATCAGCCTATCGCACCAGATCCAAGGGCCCTCCACCTACTCCTCCTCATAGTCCTCCCAAGGGAAAAGGCAAAGGCAAAAGTAAGATGGAAGAGTCAAGCGGCACTAGAAAGGAGAATATGATTGAACAGGAAGAGGCCACTGATGGCCGAGGTATTAAGATCCTGCATGAGAACATGTCACCACTTGAACAGAAATTGCTGAAGTTTCAGGAAGAACTCAGTCAAGTCCGGAATCTGGCCAACTTGTCATTTTCCCTCAACGACCCCGACGTCAACCTTCCGAATGCTCAAAACCCCGCACCTCCACAAAATATCCCAAGACAAAAAAATCATCCCGCACCTCACCATCACGCCACTCCCCTAAAGAACCAAACTCTCCCGACGCAGTGCAATGATTGCCACACCTCAAATAATACTCCATTACTCACCCCATAACCTCAAAACCCCACAAAGGACCATTTCTACACCTATATCAATCCCATCTATGTGGAAACCATGACCACTCCACTCCGCCTATCTCACAGGCATCTGAGTCTGACGAAAAGGACTTACTTATCAGGAACCTGGCCGTGAGCTTAGGAAGCTGACCAGCCGAGTCCAGGGTGTTGAAGGAACCAAGGGGATCTAAGGGTTGAGTTATGAGACCTTTATATCCAACCTGATGTCGAACTGCCCGAGGGGTACAAACCTCCAAAGTTCAAAATATGTGACGGTACTGGTGATCCGAGAGTCCATCTGAAGACCTATTGCGACAAATTGGTTGGCGTGGGAAAGGATGAAAGAATCCGCATGAAGATATTCATGAGGAGTTTGAAGGGAGACGCACTGTCTTGGTACATCAGCCAAGACCCCAAGAAATGGTCAAACTGGGTAAGCATGGCGTCTGAATTTATGGACAGGTTTAGATTCAATATAGAGAATGCACCAGATGTGTTCTACATTCAAATTTTGAATAAGAAACCCACAGAAACCTTTCGCGAGTATGCTACTCACTGGAGGTACGAAGCCGCTAAAGTCATACCTACTCTAGAGGAAGAGCAGATGAACAAGTTCTTTGTCCGGGCTCAGGACCCGTAGTATTATGAACGGTTAATGATGGTTGAAGGACACAAGTTCTCTGACATCATCAAATTGGGTGAGCAGATTGAAGAAGGTATTAAAAGCGGTATGGTTCCAAATTTTGAAGCCTTGTAAGCCACTAACAAGGCTTTACAGTCCGGTGGTGTGTCTAAGAAGAGATACGTGGGAGCCGTAATGGTTGCACAAAGAGCCAAGTCCCCACTGAAATACCAAAATTATCCAACACCTCCATTCACATACCAGCCAACCCCGAATTACCAAGCACCCTCACCGAACTACCAAGCTCCACCACCTTCCTACCAAGCTCCACTGCCCACATATCAACCTGCTTCGCCCAGATATTCACAACCCGCTCATGTCTACCACACTTATAATTCCTAGCCATCCCATTACTAATCACCTCCTGCATTCCAAAACTTTCCTAGACCTCGTCCCTATTTTGATCGCCGCCCCCCAAAGCAATACACCGCCATAGCCGAACCCATTGACCAGCTGTATGAGAAGCTCAAAGATGCTGGTTATGTCACACCTATCCCTGCTGTCACCCCTGAGAACCCTTCTCAGTGGGTTAACCCAAAAAAATCCTGTGCATACCATTCTGGCATGAAAGTACACACCATCGAAGAATGCCGCTCTCTGAAGTACAAAATACATGCTCTCATTGACAACAAGATTATTGTGGCAAAAGACCCCGCTCCAAACATCCGCGACAATCCTATGCAAGACCATAAGGGTAGAGGTATCCATATGATTTAAGTAGAAGATGATTGGGATCCCGAGGGATCAATCGGGTTGATCAAAAAAGGCGATGACCCAAAGAAACCCCCAGTCACTCTCAAACCGATCATAGTCCAGATTCAACCATCTGAGGACGCTGAGGTGAATATGTCTATACCATTTGAGTTTGAAGCAGCTCCACCTGCAAAGTCACCAGTGCCAATTGAAGTTGAGTTTGTATCTCCAGCAAATGCACCGGAACCATTCAAGGTCGCAGTCTTGCCACCCCGAACACACATTCCGTTTGAAGTAAGGATGACCGTACCAATTACGGTGGTAATTTGAACCACTCCGCTCTTCTATTCAAACGCTATCCCTTGGGACTACACAGCCGAGGCAAGAAGGAAAGGCAAGGTCAGATCTGAGGAAGCTGTCGCAGCACAGGGTATGACGAGAACTGGTAGGGTGTACACCCTTGAGCATCTGGTCGAGTCGAGCAAGCAGGCTTCCAACCGGCCTCCCCTTATCGAGACGGGTCCTGATGACCTTTGGAGAAAGGTACAGGCTAAGGAGTATTCAGTCATCGACCAGCTGAACAAGACACCTGCACATATATCCATCCTCTCTCTGTTGCAGAATTCCGAAACACACGGAAATGCTTTGTTGAAAGTGTTGAGTGAAGCATATTTTCCAAACAACATCACTAGCAGGGAAATAGAAAATATGGTAGGCCAGGTACTGGAGAGTCATAAAATCACTTTTCATGAGGACGAGCTACCACTTGAAGGATTGGGGCACAACAAAGCGGTGCACATCACCGTGCAATGCGAAGATCATTTCATCACAAGAATCTTGATCGATGGAGGTTCCAGTTTTAACATATGTCTGTTGACAACACTCAAGAAATTGGGTAAAGGGTTACATGAGATAAGGGATGGAGAGATCAATGTGAAAGCCTTCGACGGTTCTCAAAGGACCACCATGAGGGAGATCAGTCTATGTCTACAGATGGGACCGACTTGGTTCGAAGTGGAATTTTAGGTGATAGATGTGCCAGCATTCTACAACTGTTGTTGGGACGACCCTGGATTCATGCTGCTGGGGCCGTGGCGTCAACGCTACATCAGGCGGTAAAACTCGAGTGGAACCACCAAGAGGTGATTATTCACGGTGACGGTAGCAACCCCATTTATAGTCTTCAAACTATTCCGGTGATTGACGGAAAAAGGAAGATAGGCGGGGGAACTTACCACCACATTGAGCGGGTCAATGCTATCGACAAAGACAAGTGGTGGGATAGCAAGATTGAGAGCATCCTGAACTGGAGAGGATATGAGACAGGCAAAGGACTCGGTAAGAACCTCCAAGGGATCACGAAGCCCATAATGCTCAAGGAACACGACACCACTTTTGGTCTGGGGTATGAGTACACTTGGCAGGAATTCAAAGACTGGTCACCACCTTGGCGCGGTCCCTATTAACCTTTGGAGCAGCCGATACCTCATCTTGAGTAGTCTTTCAAGCAGGCCGACACTATTTACGGATCAGACAAGGAAGAAGCACTTGCAGTGATGAGGAGTTTGTTCCTAGAGGACGAGGATATGGATTGTTGTGTTGTTCTTGAGGAGGGGGAGGAAAGTTCTTCCATACAGACTGTAATCAAGGGGACATATCTCAAGAACTGGTCTATCAAGACGACCAAAGACCGACGAGCCTCGGGGTAGCAAGGCTAAAACAAGCATTATTTACTGTTTTATTTACTAAATGATTTTCCTTTTCCTGCATTTTTCAATTTCTGCAATAAGATCTTCAATGTTCAAAACAGCTATTCACTTCATCAAAGCATCTTTTAGATTTCTCTTACGAATCCTATATTTTGTTGCTATTGTCTTCTCTCATTACTTTATTTATACAACATTACTAGTACTTATCTTGATGAACCGATGATTGTGACATGCAACGAGACAACGCAGCAAACGGATATTGATTCAGATGAAGATGACATACCTGACGAGATTGTCAAAGAAGTTGAGAACTTTGAGAACAGACCTAAGTCCTACATGGACGAGACTGAAAGCATCAACCTGGGAGATTCAGAAAACATCAAGAAGATACTAAGGAAGATGATAGAAATGCACAAGCAGTGGCATGAAAAGTTATCATTCGCCTTGTTGGGATACCGCACCACTATCCGCACATCAATAAGGGCAACTCCCTATATGCTAGTTTATGGTACAGAGGCTGTAATTCCTGCCGAAGTGGAGATTCCATCTCTAAGGATTATACAAGAAGTCGAGCTCAGTGATGCAGAGTGGGTAAGAAGTTGTTATGAGCAGCTAGCCCTCATAGATGCGAAGAGAATGAATGCAGTATGTCATGGTCAACTATATCATAACAAAATGGCCAGGGCCTTCAACAAGAAAGTCAAGCCGAGACGATTGACACCAGGGCAACTGGTGTTAAAGAAAATCTTTCCACATCAAGATGAAGCCAAGAGGAAGTTCTCTCCCAACTGGCAAGGTGAGTACATAGTTCATAGAGTGCTGACAGGAGGAGCACTCATACTTGCAGAAATGGACGAAGAAGTTTGGCCGAAACAGATGAATTTAGATGCAATCAAGCGCTACTATGTGTAATCTTTATGCTTTCTCAGTGATGTAATTTGAATTACGCCTGACCTGATTTCCGTTTAAGAGGGGATACATAGGCATCCCTATGGGTTCGGTCACAATTCAATAAAAATCTATTTTTCCCTGCAATTCGAAATTGGGGCAGAATTTTGAGGAGGGCCCTCAAAATTCTGAAGCGAGTAGCAGTCCACAAGCATTCACCCAGCCAACTAGGGCAGAATTTTGAGGAGGGCCCTCAAAATTCTGAAGCGAGTAGCAGTCCACAAGCATTCACCCAGCCAACTAGGGCAGAATTTTGAGGAGGACCCTCAACATTCTGAAGCAAGTTCAGCCAATCGTCGCGCGAGCAGCAATCAGAGGTGTCCACCCAGCAAACTGGGGCAGAATTTTGAGGAGGACCCTCAAAATTCCGCAACAGGAGAGGTTGCAATGTCTCAAGTCGTGTCATGTCGTCGGTTCATCTAAAACTATTTTAGATTATATATTATATCTTACAAAATCATGCATATTTATTTTTCTGAAGCAGCTTGTTTAGAGAACGCTACCCCAATGATACAGACAGTATCATCATGATCAAGCCAACGAGCCAAGCAGAGCCAGCAGGAATGCGAACTAACCTTTCCCCTTTACAAACTCACGATCTTTCTTTGGATGTAGACACAAAATTGCAAAAGCCCCAAAACATATTATCCGCTCAAAGGACATACATCGTTCCTCAAACTCGTCATGCCAACATTTATTATCAGCACAAACGATGCTTCATTATCATAATGCTCTACCGCAATTTAACACCAGCTAAGAATTTCTGTTGTCCTCCCTTAATTTTGCATAAGGCTACCATTCCGCCTTCCGAGGTTAAACTCTATCTCCATCTGCATTCGCATAAGGCTACCTTTCTGCCTTCCGAGGTTAAACGCTACCTTCATCTGCATTTGCATCTTTCATAAGGCTACCTTTCTGCCTTCCGAGGTTAAATGCTACCTCCATCTGCATTCGCATATTTCATAAGGCTACCTTTCTGCCTTCCGAGGTTAAACGCTACCTCCATCTGCAATCGCATATTGCATAAGGCTACCTTTCTTCCTTCCAAGGTTAAATGCTACCTCCATCTGCATTCGCATGTTGCATAAGGCTACCTTTCTGCCTTCCGAGGTTAAATGCTACCTCCATCTGCATTCACATATTGCATAAGGCTACCTTTCTTCCTTCCGAGGTTAAACGCTACCTCCATCTGCTTTCGCTATTGCATAAGGCTACCGTTCTGCCTTCCGAGACTAAACGCTATCTCCATCTGCATTCGCATATTGCATAAGGCTACCATTATTCCTTCCGAGGTTAAACGCTACCTCCATTTACTTCTCAAAAGCAACAGATGCCTCTAGCATTATTTATTGCGCTTTCCTTTTGGGCTAAGCTCTGCCTCTTTAATTCGCAAGACCAAACTCTGTCTTGTCAGCATCATACTATTGCATATTCATAGGCTGAAATATCGCCAACTTATCCAAAGGCGTCATCATTCGAAAGCACCATCTTCATGGCCCGAGAACATCATGGCCTACGAATCCCGCATCAAGAAATTCATGGCCCATGACATCATGGTGTAAAGACGTCATCCTTAACTGTCCAAAGACAACATTCATAGTCCAACGAGAATTTGTATCATGTTTAAATTACGCACGATATGCTTGTATTACTCATTTGCAGGTAAACCGACAAGCAACAACCATCATGGCAGGCACGGTACCGCCCCAGTTCTCCTAACTACCTCGTAAGCCGCTTGTTCACCCAACCTTGCACTTTGCGTCCATCCTTATAAAACTTCATCGGTATACTTCGCCGGTAGCTCCTGAACTACATACGACCTGATTCCTGTAAAACCAGGGATATGTAGGCAGCTCATAAACCAGGGTACGACCCGAACCTTTCAAGCTATTTTCACTCGGTCAAATTGGCCATCATGTCTTTACCCGACAACTCTTCCATCCTTCCCGAGTAAAGAGAGGCAGATGTTGATACCCAATTTTTCCTCATATTATTTTTAAATTTGCATATATACCTTCAAAATTAGGTTCCATAACAATTGGTATTTTCCCATAATTTTCTCATATTTTTATAAATTTATTTCTAATTTATCCAATATTTTTATCTCTAATAATTAATTGTAAATTGCATTATAAATGATTTCAAAGACATCTCTTGACTTAATACATTATTTTTGGCCTTGTTAAGATCACAATCGGTCAAATTAGCACCTTTTGGCTAAATTTGCAATAATTTTGCAATTATAGCCTAACCATATATTTTATGCTATTTCTATCCAATAATTGGTCATTTATATTTTTAAATACTGAATAACCATTTTTTATTTTATTTCTTAATCACCAATTTCATTCTTCTGATTATTAGTTATTGTAACTAATTTTAATTGAGCATTTAACATTTTAGTTGAGTATTTAACAGCTAGCCAAATTTTATTTAAATTATAGCCCCCAATTAAACCCAAACCCACCCAATTAAACTATCCCAAACACCCCAGCCCAGACCATATCCTACCCGGCCCAACCCCAAACCAATCTGAGCCATTGATCAAATTAGATCAACGGCCCATATTTCTATTACCTTAATTAAACCCTAACGACATACCCCCTTCCCCTCTCATTCTCATCGGTCCCTTATCTCTCTAACTCTATCTCTCTCTTTCTCTAGTCTCTTCTAGAGACTTCCAGTTTCTTCTTCTCCGATGAAGATGGCTCGTCTTCTCTGGCTACCTCTCTTGCCGGAAACCATGGCTCCTCACTCCTCTTAGCTTCATGGCTCCCTCCTACACCAGGTAGCACTTTCCGGAAGTCCTTAGGAGATCCTGAAGCGGTTCACCTCACCCCATGACTGTTCATGCCTTTTCAGGCCACCCTTGGCCTGTCCGAGTAAGATCTTCCCATCTTCGGCCAAAACCTATGGTTTCTGAGCCGATTTTCTCTCTTTTTGGGTTATCTCACTAAAACCCTAACTTTTGGCTCTCGATTTCTTTGATCTATGACAGATCTGGATGTATTCTGAGTTATTCTTGCTATTTTCCTTAAAGATTCCGAGTTTCCTTTTAAAATGACTCTTAATCTTCAAGCTAGGGTTTCTTAACACCTTTCTGAAAAAAAGAATGATTTTCTTTCTGATTTTAAGTATTATTCTATAATTTCTACTATGTTTGCACGATTTATTTGTGTTTTTCCTTCATCTGACTTACTATGTTGGAAACCCTAAGTGGCTTTGCCTTAATCTTAGGATTCTGAGTCTGTTTTGATGATTTTGTTCATTTAATCTGTATGTGTACATGTTTCCCACGAATGTTCTGAGCTTTTCTGTGACTTTACCATATTTTGTTCGTTAGGGTTTCTGATCTTTGTGTCCTCTACTCGTATCATGTTTACTCCGTTATTTCCTTTAATCATTTTACTATGTTCTAACTTAAATCCCTGATTTATGTGATTCTCTTACCCTACTTTGCCTATTCTTGCTTATGCTATGTTTGCTCTGTTCAGTTGTAATACTTTCCTTTGGTTAATATTGCCTTATAGGGGAATCGCAGATTCCTTGTGATTGGTATCCTCTATTCTCGACTGATTTCAATCTTTAATATATTCTCTTGCCTTATTTTTGGTTAATTATGTTGTCAACTGATTCTCAACATTTGTTTCCTTAATTAGGACTCTGTAAACCTAGCCTAATTAACAGCTCTATACTTACACTATTTTGAAGTATTTCCTTATTTGTTGATTTGCTTCCTTATTGGTTACATGTTCTTACCGTTTGAAAGTTAACCCCTTAATTAGAGGAAGTACTTAAACTGATTTTGTGTTGATTGATTCTAATTCCTTATTTTACTGCTTGACTGTGGACTTTACCTTATTTCTCCCTATTTTCAAAACTATATATACTCTATTCGTTCCATGACACACATACATATGAACTAATCTGTTCAACTCTCTCTCTCTCTCTCTCTCTATCTCTCTCACACACACACACAATTATAAACTCTATGCTCTCTCTCTCTCTCTCTCTTCTGTGCTAATTACTACTATCCCAAGTTAGCCGACTGCAAGCCAAGGCTAACTATTGTGCATCTCCTACTTCCTGTTTTTGTTACTGCTTTCTTCACTTCACTGGTATGTTCTAATTCAGATTTCAGTTCTCAAACCAACATGTTTTTATTATTGTTGTAATTCAGGTGTTTCTAATTTGCTTTTACTTATTATTCAACATGTAACTAGGATCCTGAACTCCATTCACATGTTAAGTTAGGCTTTACTTGTCAATGACCAACATGTTTCTGTACACTTAACACCTGTTTCTTATGTGAATACCCATGCCTATGATTGGTACATTAGTGATCATGGTCTTAGTTTTTTAGGGTTTATATGTTAATCTAATCCAATACTTTGCTGTATCCCTAATCCTCTGAAACCCTTAGGAGTTTATGATTGCATGCCTATATGTGTTTCTTTCTGCTACATGTTTTCCCTTACATGCTCTGTATTTGACCCTCAAATTCCATTACCCCTGCTTGTGATTGTTGGACTATCCCTGGTCCTTTCTGTGATGTTGAACTTCTATTCCAATCAAGTTTCCCTCTTCAAAACTGTTTTTCTTACTTACCCTTTCTCAAAACTGTTTTCTTAATTAAACCTTTTAAGAATAAAAGCACTCTCACATATACTCTTAGAAGTCTAGGTTCTGCCCCTTCTGTGCGAGCATTGCTTTGGGACCCTTGAGCTCCCTCTGAACTTTGACACACAAAGGCTGGCCATTCCACACCGCACTTACTCTACTTTGGCTATGAAATCTGGGTGTGAGCACTGCCCGGGAGCCCTTGAGGTCCTTAGGGAACTCTGACATACCTGGATTATGAGAAGGTTGTGAAATAATACCTGGCATTGAGGACCTGGAGACTTGAGCCTATTCTGTAGGCTCCCTATAGTTAACTTCTTATTTTCCTTCTATTTCAGTTGTGTAATTCGTATTCAATAGCCTGTAATAATTAATTGTAAATAACTCTGGGGTCGGATAGTGAAAACGGGTGGGTGATATGCATGTTGTAGTATAATTAAGGGTAGAGACCATGCTTCTAGGTTTGTTCTCTCTGTGTGCAATAACAGCTATGTTTAGGTACACCATGCCATGCATTAGATATCATGCTACTTAGTATTTATGTGTATTCAAAATTTTATCTACGCTTAGAAATCCTGCCTATAGGATAAATTAATTACAATAAAATTATTTGCTATTACGTGATTCTGCCCATGTTTTGAAACTTCACCAGAAGTACTGTCTTAGGATAAATAAACTGCAATCATGTCTCATCATGCTATACACGTAGAGATCCTGTTCTAGGTAAACTACCATTAAAAGTCTGTCACCTATGTTATTCCTGAAACTGTGCATAATACTATGATTTTATGTGCATTTGGAAATCCTGTTTAAGTTATTACGCATCATGTCGCATTAGATATCATGCTATAGGATCGTATCTATTTAACTGCACTTAGTCTAAATACAAAACAGTCCCCTATTCTAAGCAACTGGTAATTAGTCATTGTACATCTTCAACACCTAGAATTGCATGTTATTAACTATAAACAACCTAGAGTCATTAACAAATCTGAATAACTGTTGCATGTTATCCTACACCTAGGCAATCCTTAGGTAATTAACTTATAAAAAAAATAAAATCAGAACTGTCTTTGTGATCATGTTTAACTGTCAGCATGCTTAAAACCAGCGGGCAAGCCTGATTAAGACTTCCTCTCTAAGTTATGCAATAAATCTGTCTGTGTGTTATCACCTAGATACCATGCTTTAGGATTCTGAATTAATATAGACCTTAGTTGTGTATGAGACATGCTGCTTATGTGTATTGTGTGTGGAGGAATACCTGAACCTTTATCTGTTTTTTGTGCTTTCCTTTATCTGCAGTTCTACTTGTTTGTTATCTGGCGCCCCCTAGAATTTTACCTTTAAAAACTGAGGGTCTGCCTAGCACCTCCCTTTAGGATAGGAGTCCTAATTTCCTCCGGGACTAATAGGAAAGTACGGGTAAAAACATGCATTAGAGGTCAAGACAACACTCGTTTTAATAAGCTTACAGGTGGGAAGGGTAGAATATGGATATGATGACCGATGCGCTAATACCACGTGTAGCCCCTCTTCGAGGAGTGATTACCGGGTACTCATTGATGTGATCCATATTATTATAAACTTAGGACACCTTTTATATTCTTAGCTCGTAATCTTTTTCGAAAACTAATCTTCTTTACTGTTTTCTAAACATCTGCATGCTTAAGACTTAAATCCCCTCTTATTTGAGCCTTTACTTGTTATTTGCTGATTGTACAAATTCATGAAACCATTTGGCCGGGAACCACTCTTGTGGATCCTGAGGGGTGCCTAACACCTTCCTCTTAGGATAATTTCAAGCCCTTGCCCAAATCTCTGCTTAGTAACGTAGTTGTAACTGAATCTCATAGGTGCCCTAACGCACCGTTAAAATCGTTAGGTGACGACTCTTTAAAATATGCAAACCCCTTTCCCAAAAGGAAAGAGTTGTCCCAACTAATGTCATAAACCCGATCTCCGTGAGGAAAAAGGGGGCGCGACAAGTGGAAGCGTCGAAGCTTCAAAAATAGCTGAGCCGGTGGTAGTCGAGGAGGCTTATCTTCGGACCGAAGAGATTTCGGAAGATGGTCCGATCAAAGTCCCCGGGCCAGTAGGTGTTGCTGATATCTCCCGCTGTGATGAACAATCAGTGGGCGTGCGTGAAGGGTCCGGTTCTGAGGCCCTTCGAAAAGGAGAGAGTGCCCCAAGTGACTTTCTTGGGGAGATCAATATTGATGATTCGTCGCCCGGCCCCACATTTTCTAAAGGCAATTTCGTGAGGCTCAATCTATGGAGACCCCCATGCGAGAACGACCCACGAAGGGGATGACTTATTATGTGGATGCTTCATGGGGGTCGATGACGTTCCCAAACTAGATGTAATGATCATTTTCGATGAGGCTCAGCGACTCTTGAACCAAGTAAATTTCAGCCCCTATTATTTGCATTTGCTTTTACTTTCTTTTTGTATGATTTCCTTCCTTTCTGCATAAGCTATGGCGCTCCATCGAGAAGCATTTTTCAAATCCTGAGCTGAGCTGAACCGGTGTGAGGCTGATCTCAAAAAGTTCACGGAGGAGAGAGACGCCCTCAAACTCCTCTATGTGCAAAAAGAAGTGGAGATCAGGGACCTTCGAGCCGAATTGGCAAGAGCTCATAAAGAGCAGACCGATCTCATCGAACAGGTAACACAAAATTTTGGGAAGCTTGATATATTAATTTGATATTGGCGATTAACACTTAGATACTGCAGGTTCAACAGAAGGCCGAAAAGATTGAGCAGCTTCGCGAGGAGGCTGAGGTGAAAGAGGCAGAGACTTTAGGGTGGAAGCAGCACATGGACCGTCTCGCCTCGGAGAAAGATACGGCTCGAGCCCAACTATCTTCGGTTAGCTTGGCCCGAGCCGAGAAAGTTAAAGAGCTCGAGACTCGGATGTTCGCTGAGCTTGAAAAGGACACATCCGAGGTGGAGGCGATCGTGTTCGCCTACCGAGATGATGTTGAAGCCGCTAACGCTTGGGCAAAGGAAATTTCTGATGCTGCTCAGGTTCGATTATCCTGCATTGCCGAGCATGTTAAACTCCAGTCTTGTGGAGAGACTCTCGAAGAGATTCGTGCTCGTGGCTTTAACATCACGGACGATATCGAGAATGCGAAGGTGCTGGAGGACGGGCCAAAGCTTTACTTTTTGATGATGATGACTCTGCGAGTGGATTCAAGAGCGGAGGAGATGAAGATAAAGCTCTCGGGGAGGATGAAGATGAAGCTCCCGAGGAGGAATAGGCACTTAGGATTTTAATTTTTTTTCTAGATTTTTCTGTAGGAACCTGAGTGGTATTTCCAAATACTTATGAATGTATGAAAGATCCTTTTTCTTTCCGGTTTGTCTCTGACTTCACTTTCGTGAAAACTTTGTTTGCTTTCGCCTTATGAAAATTCTGATATACTTTAAGTCTTGTGAGAAATTTGACTCGCTTCGTTGCTTTGTGAAAATTTTGTTGAAATCGGATTGCTATAGCCTCTATAATCGAGTGAGTACTTGCTCGAACTTAGAGCAGAAAAACCCTTAAGTTTTTTGGTTAAGCAAGGGCGGGTCCCCGAGCTCAACAATATGTTTGAGATTTTGGTTTTGGGTGGCTTGATCGAAGTCACAACAACACTATTTTTAAAGTCGAGTTCGAGTAAGGTTTGAACTTACATCAATAGGCCCCTTAATATTTATATCGATTAATGATGAATCCTCGAGCCGTAGTCGAGTGAATTTTTATTCGGGCTTGGAATAGTGGAACCTTTAGGTTCGAATTGAGTGAGAACACGATCTCGAACTCTAAGTGTATTGGCCTTAGGCTCTTTAAATTGGGCCGATATGGCCTCTAAAGGATGGCTATTTTTTTCCTCTTTCGGTTTAAAGACTTAGTAAAAATTTCTTTATGCCTTAGCATGTATTTTTTACCCATTGGATTTTTTGAGGGTTCAATGTTGATCGAAATCCCTTTGCTTTTTGTGTCTTAGCATGTTTGTGTTAGGATAATCTGATACCACTTAAGGTTTTTCTAGGGTTGATTTTATTGAACTCCTTTTGATTATTTTGCTGAGGGTAACCTTTTTAAATCGATTTTCAAAGAATTCGAAGGTCTGTTTTCATTGGGGGAATCGAACATCTTGGAGTTGCGTTAGTTTGGTCAGAGCCTTTGGGTATGCCTCTTGGGATAATTTTCCAATAACACTTCGAACTTGTTCAAAGCGTTAGTCCCCGAGAATGATGGCCTTGGCCTATAAATCGAGGGGTGCCTCTTTGAAATCTTGTAGATTCGAGTTTAGATAACTCAAACATGTTGATTGTCGATGACATTCCCCGAGTGTTCAAGGTGTATTTGTACTTGACCCTTGAGCCATTTAAATAGTACTTGGCCCTTGAGCCATCTTTCATAAAAATCATAAGCATGGAGTTCGTATAGTAGAAAATTTTCGTTTAGGCACAAGATATTTGATAAGGAAAGAATGCTGCTTTGAATAATTTATACATGCGTACATGTTTTTCTATTAGGGCTCGACTAATCTATATGGACACGGTTCATTCGACTATTTGGCCCATTAAAAAATTTTCCTATCGAAACCCCGCTGACACGAAGAATCTTCCTTAAAAACATAACATCCGAGGGTGCTTCCCCCAGTATTTGAGGTTGATTGTAAAGAAGCCTTGGTTATTGTTGAATTTTCCCCAGGTAGCACATATAATTGTTGCCTCGTTAAAAACCTCACCGAAAAAACCAATTTGGGACAAAAATCGATCCAAAGGAAAAAGGTGCAACGCGTGCTTTAAAACTTGAGGTCTCGATGTCTTTGATCGAACACCTACATTAAGTTAGTATCGAATATAAATGAAAAAGAGAGAGAGTCATAACTTAGAAATAATATTATTTGAGAAGTGATACGTTCCAATCATTTGGCAATTGTTCACCGTTTATCATGCCAAGCTTATAAGTTCCCTTTCCGATGATACCGAGGACCTCATACGGTCCTTCCCAATTTGGGCCGAGTTTCCCCTCATTTGGATCTCGAGTGTTGAAGGTGACTTTTCTCAGAACTAAGTCCCCTATTTCGAAGTGTCGAATATTGGCTCTTCGATTATAGTATCTTTCGACTCGCTATTTTTGGGCGGCCATTCAAATGAGCGCCGCTTCCCTTTTTTCGTCTAGCAATTTGAGGCTTATGTTCATGGCCTCTTGATTTTATTCTTCCGTTATGTATCGAAACCTGACACTTGGTTCCCTGACTTTAACTGGAATTAGAGCTTCGATGCTATATACTAAGGAGAACGGTGTTGCCCCCGCACTAGATTTTGTCGTTGTTCGATATGCCCAAAGGACTTCAGGCAAATTTTTTCTCCATTTCCCATTAGCGTCGTTCAACCTTCTCTTTAGGTTTGAATGATGGTCTTGTTCGTCGATTCGGCCTGTCCGTTCCCACTAGGATGATACGGCGTCGATAATATCCTTTTTTTTTATGATCTTCGAGGAGCTTCGTTACTTTGCTGCTGATAAATTATTTTCCATTGCCGCACACTATCTCAGCGGGTATCCCGAATCGGCATACTATGTGATCCCAGATGAAGTCTATAACTTATTTCTCTTTGACTTTCTCGAAAGCCTGTGCGTCCACCCATTTAGAGAAATAGTCAGTCATAAATAAAATGAACTTAGCTTTACCAGGGGCCGATGGCACAGGGCCGACGATATCCATCCCCCATTTCATGAATGGCCATGGGGAGAGGACCGAATGAAGTTGTTCTCCGTACTGGTGGATCATCGGTGCATACCTTTGGCATTTATCACATTTTCGAACAAACTCCTTGGTGTCTTTTTCCATACTATCCCAATAGTATCCTGCTCTGATGATTTTGTGAACTAATGATTCAGCGCCGGATTTGTTCCCACAAGCACCTTCATGTATTTCTCGTAGAACATAATCGGTGTCCCGAGGTCCCAAACATACTGCTAATGGTCTGTCAAACGTCCTTATGTACAAGGTTCCATCTTCATCCAATGCGAATCGAGCAGCTTTTGTTCGTAGGGCCCTCGATTCTTTAGTGTCCGATGGGAGCTTTCCACTTTTCAAGTACTCGGTATACTTATTCCTCCAATCCCAATTTAATCTTGTGGAGTTTATCTTAGTGTGACCTTCTTCGCTCACGGATATCGAGAGTTGAAATACAGTCCCCGAGCTGATTTCGTCCTCCTCAACTGATGACCCCAAATTTGCAAGAGCATCGACTTCACTGTTCTGTTCTCGAGGTACGTGCTGCCAGGTCCATTCTTTAAAATAGTACAAAGTCACCTGCAGCTTGTCCACATATCTTTGCATTCTATCCTCTCGAACCTTGAAGGTTTTGCTTACTTAGTTTACTACCAACAAGGAGTCGCACTTGGCTTCAATGACTTCCTCTCCCAAGCTTTTAGCTAGTTTGAGACCTGCAATCATGGACTCGTACTCGGCCTCATTGTTAGTAAATTTAGAAGTTTTGATGGACTGTCTAATAGTGTTGCCCATGGGCGGCTTCAAAATGATGTCTAGCCTGGATCCCTTCACATTCGAAGCGTCGTCTGTGAAAAAGGTCCACACCCCTAATGATGTACCCGATTTTAACACGAGTTACTTTTCGACTTCGTGTACGAGGGTTGGCGTGGAATCAGCCACGAAGTCTGCTGAAATTTTAGACTTGATGGTCATTCGGGATTGATATTCGATATCATACCCACTGAGTTTGACATCCCATTTGGCCAATCGACCCTACAATTCGGGCTTATGCAAAATATTACGAAGCGGGTAAGTGGTTAATACACTTATGGGGTGACATTGAAAATACAGTTTTAGTATCCTAGAGGCGCTTATTAGTGCAAGTGCCAATATCTCTAAGTGTGTATACCTAGTTTTTGCTTCTCCTAGAGTTCGAATTACATAATAAACAGGAAATTGCATACCTTGCTCTTCTCGAACCAGGACACAACTTACCGCGATCTCTGAAACTGCCAAGTACAAGTAGAGTTTTTCATCTACCTTTGGAGTGTGAAGCAAAAGTAGGCTCGAGAGTTATTGCTTTAATTCCTCTAACGCATGTTGGCATTCCGGGGTCCAGGCGAAGTTGTTCTTATTTCTAAGTAAAGAGAAGAATCTATGGCTCCGATTCGACGATCTCGAGATGAATCGGCCTAAACGTCTATTCGCCCTATCAGCCTTTGCATGGATTTAACGTTGTCCACGACGATAATGTTTTCGATGGCCTTGATTTTATCGGGGTTCATCTCGATACCCCGATTCGACACCACGAAGCCAAGGAACTTGCGCTATCCAACCCTGAAAGCACATTTCTCGGGGTTAAGCTTCATGTTGTATTTTCTCAGTATCTTGAATGTTTCCTGCAAATGTGTCAAATGTTCCTCTGCGCGTAGGGATTTAACTAGCATGTCATCAATATAAACTTCCATTGACTTACTTATATGTTCTTCGAACATTTTATTTACTAGGTGTTGGTAAGTAGCTCCTGCGTTTTTTAGATCGAAGGTCTCACGGCCCGATTTACCCACCGAAAGGTATCGTGACGGCACCTAGTCTCTACGACTAGGTAAGCCTAATTGCGGAAAAACACATATTAAATAGAAGCAATAAAATAAAGGTGAAGTAGCTGAGTTTACAATGAACCATCACCACTTGGCGCGTACAAAATACAACTTTTCCCAAAAACCCGGAATATCACTTTAGTCACAAGCTCTGTCTCAAAATAGATCTATACAACGAGAGAAAATTTACATGAAAAAGAAATCTATCTAAATCTGGAGTGGAAAGTGACTCGAAGGACTCTGTGGATGCGGCAAAATTACCTCTCGGTCTCCTATAAGCTGCTGCTCGGACCCCTAGCCACGAAGCTGAGCATTGGTACCTGGATCTGCACACGAAGAACATGTGCAGGAAAGGGCATGAGTACACCACAAATTGGTACCTAGTAAGTGCCAAGCCTAACCTCGGTCGAGTAGTGACGAGGTCAGGTTAAGGCTCTACTGGATTTTTATAGTAAACCAGTATAAAAATGTGAACAGAGAGATATAATAAGGTGAGGCAAATCAGCAGAAACAATGAGCAAAAAGGAAATAATAACATGTAGCCCTCAGCTCAGCACAACATATATCATAGTAACAAGTATGCAATGCAGTACATGGGGAAGCTCCCGGAATATCGTCCATAATCCCAATTTAAATATGCAATGCAGTACAGGGGGAAAGCTCTTGGAATCTCGTCCGTAGTCCCAATTTAAATATGCTATGCAGTATAGGTGGAAAGCTCCCGGAATCTTGTCTGTAGTCCCAATTTAAATATGCAATGCAGTACAGGGGAAAAGCTCTCGGAATCTCGTCCGTAGTCACAAGCAAAATATGGATAAAACTACCTAAACATGGTACATATAATACTAACTAGGTAAAATTCAAGTAAAACAGGTAGGCATGCTATTTCCTAATCTAAACTACATAGTCGATACAGGAATCAGTGAAATAGGAGTGAAATGATTTAATCCATGGAGGGAAAAAATGGAGTTTTAGCAATAATGGCCTGTGTACGAACTCGTCACCTCACACACACGACACCCAAACAACGTAGAATAGTATTAAAACAGCCTAGGGGAAGTCCCCAACACAGAGTTAGGCAAGCCACTTACCTCGACTGCGCTACTCAACTCAAAACCACGCTCTTGCCACGAGTATCCGACTCCGAATGGCCCTAATCTATTCAATTCGATTGCATAATATAAATATCACTTTAAGGAATCAAAATAGCTAATACGCAAAAAATGAAAAATTGTCCAAAAAGTCCCCTGGGCCCATGTCTCGAAAACGAGTGAAAGTTACAAATTTAGAACACCCATTCACTCACGAACTCACTCGAACAAGAATCACCGAAAAATGACGACAAAATCCTATTAAATTATTGGATTTTCTAATTAGGGAAACTTCTTCCCATTTGCATGATTTTTCACCTAAATCCCTTAATTGCATGGAAGAAATGGACATAGATTAATGATATACAAAGGGAATAGGGTTAGGAATTTATAGCTATGAATCTTATCCTCAAAACTCACTCCAAATCGCCTACACCCAAGCTCCAATTGTTTTTAGAAGTTATGAAATTTAACCCTCGAATATGATATATCAGCCCAGCGATTTCCGCACTTGCGCCCCCTTGAACCGCACCTACGGTCTTGCACCTGCGAAATATCCATCGCAGGTGCGAAAACCCACTAAAAAGCCTGGGGCTGCACCTGTGGTCAATTGGCCGCACCTGCGGAATCTCAATCGCACCTGCGAGACTGGTTGACTTGACCAAGTTCGCATCTGCGAGCCCCTCGTCCTCACCTACATGTCCGCACCTTCGGAAAGTCCATCGCAGGTGCGAGACACCAGAACCAACAATGGTTCAACTGTTCTTCCAAGCTCTAAATTCACCCGTTGAGCATCTAAAACATACCAGAGGCCCCCGGGACCTCAACCAAACTTACCAACCAGTCCTAATACCTTATCCAAACTTAGTCGAGCCTCCAAAACACATCACATAACACCAAAATCACCAATTATACATGGATTCAAGCCTAAGAACTTATAAAATTTCCAAAATCTACAACCGACGGCGAAACACATCAAAACTAGTCTGAATGACCTCAAATTTTACACACAGGTGTGAACAACTATTTTTTGACCACATCCAAATTCTATACTATTTTCGATGTAAATATTAATCTTAATATTTTAAATTTTTTATCTTACT
>ML351128.1:0-81363 GCA_005239505.1 Nicotiana paniculata | reverse complement strand
CAAGATATCAGTGTTCCAACATAGTTTCTAGCGTCATTTGTCATTTAAATCTCAACTCAGTGTCACAATACTATCCATCATGGTGGAACTGGATACCAAACTTCCAACATTTCAACAACAACGATAATCACAAGTAATAGGCTTTACAACTACCAAAATAACAAGAATTTACTTTCACTCTCATGTTATGACCTGACCACAACGTATAGGTACTCGTCACCTCACCTATACATTGGATTTAGCAACAAAACAGGTAACAAGTAGTCACACAACACCTATTCCCTCAAGCTAAGGTTAGACACAACACTTACCTCGAATTCACAGGCCACTCACTGCTCAACCACTGCTTTTCCTTTAGAATTGGGCTTGAACTCCCTGTAATCTAATCACAATTGAATTCAATATCATTAATTATTGCTAAAGGTATTAAATTTAATGAAAAACTATGATTTTCCTATGTATTCTTATCAAAATATGAAAATCGACCCCGGGCCTGCTTGGTCTAAATTCGAGGTTCGGACCAAAATCCATTTACCCATTCTCCCCCGAGCTCGGATATACAATTGGTTTTGGAATCCGACCTCAGTTCGAGGTCTAAATTCCCAAATTTTGAAATTCTTAAGTTGTACCCCAAAACCCCAATTTTTACCATGAAAACTCTAGTTTTTTGGTTGAAATATTGTTAAAAGTTGTTAAGTATTGAAAAGAATTTGTTAGAGATCACTTACCAATGATTTGGGAAAGTTCGGATCTTTGAAAAATCGCCTATGGAGGTCTAGGGTTTGAGAGAATTGAAAAAGAGGTGAAAATTCCGTCTAAAATCTGTTTTAATAGGTTGCGGATCTCGCATTTGTGATCAGGGGTTCGCAATTGCGAACCCTTCAAATTCTAGCAACCATCACAAATGCGATGAAATTGTCGATTTGCGACTTCCGAGGGATTCCGCATTTGCGACCAGAATCTCGCATTTGCGAGATCAAAGGCTGGCCCAGGACTTCGCATTTGCGAAGCCTGATCTCACAATTACGAGATCAGAGGCCTGCCAACACCAGATATCAGCTGAGTGAAATTCTTTCTAAGTCTAAACACTCCATAGCCTACCCGAAACTCATCCGATCCCTCGGGGCTCCAAACCAAACATGCACGCAAGTCTAAAAATATCATATAGACTTGCTCGTGCGATCAAATCATCAAAATAACATCAAAAACTACAAATTTAACCTCAAAACTCAAGATTTCCTCAAGAACACTCAAATTTCTAACTTTTTAACCGGACATGCAAATCACGTCAATCAATTCCAATTCTCATCAAACTTCACAGATAAGACTTAAATATTTCAACAAACTTGTTTCGGGCTCCGGAACCAAAATACGGGCCCCATACCAACGATTTCAAATATTATTTTATTTCTTTATTTCCTGTAAAAACCAACACAATAATTTTCTTCAAATATTATTTTCTAAGGATAGGGACCTCGGAATTCAATTCGGGGCATACGCCCAAGTCCCATATTTTACTGCAGACCTCCCGGGATCGTCGGAACACAGATCCAGGTCCGTTTACTCAAAATATTGACCAAAGTCAATTAAAAACTAAATTTTAACTCTAGAAATTTTTATTTCTCATATTTTCACATAAAAGCTTTCCGGATTCACGTCCGGACTGTGCACGAAACTCGAGATAATTAAAATTAGTCCTTTTAAGGCTAATAAGCCTAGAATGGAGTCTAAATTCGTAAAAGGACCCTTTGGGTCATCACAACTCCTCTTTGTCGTGTTGAGCTGGAACACTCCTTTTTGAGTTAAATTTCCCCTTTGAGCTCAAATCCTCCGACATGCTTGCATTTTACAGATCTTAATTAGATTCAAAAACAAAAATCACTACTTTCAAACTAAAAACTAAAGCAAGAAGATCCTGATAAGTCGTTGTAGTATAGTGGTGAGTATTCCCGCCAATCAAGCGGGTGACTCAGGTTTAATACCTGGTAAAAATGCCAAAAATTGACTACGCCTAATTCACACTCAAATAACAAGCATGACACAATCGTTATAATTATAATACCCAACGCGGGTTGGGATCGAATTCCACAGGGAATTTAGATCAGTATTAAGGTAAATACTCAAGAAGAGAACGTGAAATATCTAAATTAGAATTTGAAACATAATGGGTAATTGTTATATAATTTAACATATAAGAAATGAAACTAAACAATAACAACTAGAGAATGAAATATTTTTTGTGTTTTAATCAATTAAGGGAAAATCCTAGAGATGTAACCTTCACCTAGGTGTAAACCTAATGGGTATAGTAAATTAATGCTTGCTTGGTAGATCGGGGTATGTTATGACTCTCAACTCTCAAGTACCCACTCAATACCTCTCGGTCATAGAGTGGTTATTCCCAAATTGGCTTTCTCAAGACCAAATGGGTAGCAATCTAAGCTATTTATGTGAGTTTAAGTGGTATTATACTTATCTCTAGTTCAACCCCTTTAATCAAACTAGTCAAAACCTTAACTCGCTCAATTTCTTGTTAGCCAAGTTTTCCTAGACGAGGTTCCTCTTTCTCAAGTAATAACTAAGTTAAAGAAGTACGAATAAAGTATAAACAAGTCTAAATAACAAACACCCAATCATAAACAAACATTAGTATTAACAACCCATAAGTTTTTACACCAAAGTGTTGGGTTACAACCATAAATAAAATCTAAATACTCATGCTTGAAGACATATAAAACAAAATAGTAGAAGTAATTGAAGTCATAAAACTACAATTAAGAGATAAAGGTAGTGGGTCTTCTTTAATTTTGATCATAATTTTTCCGAAATAGTAAACTATAATGGCTACAACTGTTAGGAGTATAAAAGTTGCCCTAAAAAAGTGTTTCTCATCTATTTATAGTGTCTAAAAATTCAGTGACAAAAATGCCCTTTGAAAAGTTTTGTGGTCGCACTATTTGGTGTGCTGACTGCACTTTCTTCTTTTGCTCTAGCAACGGGAGGAATTTCGCGGCCGCATAATAATCTCTGTGAATGCACTTCAGCTTCTGCGGCCGCATACTTATGTTATGGACTGCATTTTGAAGAGGCTTCACACTTGGTCTTCTATAGCTTCTCTGAACTTT
Organism: Nicotiana paniculata; assembly: GCA_005239505.1. NCBI lineage: Eukaryota > Viridiplantae > Streptophyta > Magnoliopsida > Solanales > Solanaceae > Nicotiana > Nicotiana paniculata. The sequence continues at coordinate 78,238 of ML351128.1, read as the reverse complement.
TCAAGCTTGTCAGTGTGAACTACTTTTGTGGCCGCACAATTTAGTGTGCGGACTGCACTTTTGCTAAACTTCCTCTAAGGCTTCAAGAATGATTCTGTGGCCGCACTTGCATTTCTGCGAACCGCATCTCCATCTACAACCGCATAATATGTTTTTCGAACCACACTTTCCTCTACATTACTCCTCTTTGCCTTGTTGAGTTGGAACACTCCTTTTTGAGTTAGATTTCTCCATTGATCTCGAATCCTCCAACATGCCTAAATTTCACACAACTTCATTAGATTCAAAAATAAAAAATCACTATTTTGTGGACTAAAATCTAAAGCAAAAAGGTACTAATAAGTGGTTAAAACCCACTCTTATCAACTCCCCCAAACTTAAGTCTTTGCTTGTCCTCATGCAAATAGATTAGTTCCCACCACCCCTAAGTGAAAGCTCATTTCAAAGATTCAATTGTAAGTCATTCATACTCAGTTGAGACCAACAATTACCCACAATACCCATGCATTTTCAACAAGGTGACAAAACATATGTGACTTGCATATAATTCTAGTGTGCTATTTGAGCTTCAAGAATTGGATTTACTAATTAGGACTCTTGTTCTATCATATAAATCATGGTGGACTCCAAACTTTTCCTCCTCGACCTTCCACTTGTTATGCTCATTTCAGTATTTAACACCCAAATTCTAGAGCAATAAAGGATTCACTCTTCTCTCACAAAGGAATGTCACAAGTAAGGCTTCAAGTACCATAGGCTTGCCCCTCATGCAGATGTCCACTAATGTAAGCTCTCTTGACTCAAAATCAAGTAGGACTTCTTTCGGGTTGTAATGAAGGATTTTGGATTGGGGTAGGATACCATATGTGATAAGTGGTTACATCCTTTCTTAAGCACTCCACTTTTCATTTCTTGATTCACATTTGCGAAACTCTTAGCATGGTTATCAACAGAAAAAGGCTAAAGGCACAAAGAGGTTGACTAGGGATAACGATCATAGGGTAGCAATAGAAAGGACAAACGGTCCAAGGAAAGCCTAAAATCATCTTCCAAACGATGCAAACCTAGAATTTCTCCTTGAAACACATTCAGAGCAAGTTCAAGACTATTCACTCACGTACTTGGACTAGCAACAAGAATTAACCTTACCTCACATGCAACTAGACCATGAAAGAGGATAGAGTCTAAAGCACACAACTATCGCAGTCTGGCGTATGCCCGAATTTGCATTTGGATGTTTCTAGAAGGTTTCGGCACAAATTGGCGAAAATTGGAATTTGAAGGTTTACAAGATCATAAGTTTGACCAGAAGTTGACTTTGAGCATATCAGATTCGGATTGTGGTTCTGAGAATTGGAATTTCTTCGTTATGTTATTCGGGACTTGTGTGTAAAATTTTGGTTCATTTCGAGTTGATTTGATATGTTCTGGCACGAGGTTTGGAAGTTGAAAGTTCAAAGTCATTCAAGTTCGAATTGAGGTGACATTAGTCGATTTGATGTTGTTATGTGTGATTTGAGATCTTGAGTAGGTCCGTGTTATGTTATGAGACTTGTTGGTATATTTGGACAGGGTCCCGAGTGGCCCGGTTGAGTTTAGGACGAGGTTCAAATAATTTTCATTTAATGTTGCATTGCTGAAGGTATGCTGGTTCTGGTGCTTCCACATCTGCGGAGGAATGGACGCAGATACGAGTCCGCAGATGTGGACAGTTGGTTGCAGGAGTGCAAACTAGTTTGGTTGGTTATCATTGCAGATGCGTAGGAAGAGGCGCACCTGTGTGTGTGCAGAAGCGAATCATTTGGGCTCAGAAGCGAAAATTGTTCCGCAAGTGCGAGGGGTAGGCTGGTTAGTCGTGATCGCAGAAGCATGATTTTGTTCACAAAAGCGACGTAGGAGAAGCGACTAATGTGCCGCAGGTGCGAAAATGCTGGGCAGAAGCTATAAATCGAGAGTTTTGGTTCTTTCTTCATATTTTGAGATGTGGGACTCGGATTGAGGCGATTTTTTAAGAAACTTTCATCACAAGGATTGGGATAAGTGTTCTCTACTTGGTTTTGACTATATTTCGCGAATCTATATTTTTTTATTTCAATTGGTTGATGAATTTTAAAGAAGAAATTGGGGGTTTTAATCTAAAGTTTCATAGTGTGAATTTTTGAGTTTTGAACATCGATTTGGAGTCAAATTTGAATGAAACTAGTATGGTTGAACTATAATTAAATGGGTTTCGAATTTTGTAAATTTTGTCGGGTTCCGAAGCGCAGGCCCGAGTGTGACTTTTGGCCGATTTTGTGTTTTTACTAGGGATTCAACCTTTATCATTTGGAATTGTTTCCTTGGGCTTTATTTGATGTAATTGAGTTGATTTTGGCTAGTTTCAAGCCGTTCGGAGGTCGGTACGCACATGATGATATTTTTGGAGCATCGTTTGGCTTGCTCGATGTTGGATTCAGCTTGTTCGAGGTATGTAACACTTCTAAACTTGGTGCTGAGGGTATGAAACCCTGAATTACGTGTTATGTGTTTGGTGTTGAGGTGATGCACATGCTAAGTGACGGGCGTGTGGGCGTGCGCCGTGTGAATCGTGACTCCGTTATTTCTGTGGTACTATGTAGTTACCTGATCCTACCTGTAACCATGAAATCTCTATGTGCTAGAGCTATTGAGCTACGATCAATGTTAGAAACTATGTCTAGGCTACATGCTTATTCTGTTGGGACCCACCGATACATATTGTTGTTGAATTATTTGTTTCAATTGCAATTTCATCCACAGTCATGTTCATTCATTTCATATCATATCTCAGTCTCTGTTGCTATTTATTGACACATCATATCATTATTTTAGGCTAGTTCATGGCATTATGAGCCCGAGAGACTGGAAAGATTGCTGATTGAGTATGGTTGAGGGCCTGAGCTGTGAGTGATATATGTATATATGTTGATCGGGTTGCACACTGCAACAAGCCTTATGGATGTATCTATTTATGGGATCGGGCTGCACGCCGCAACGTGTTTCATTGATTTATGCCATGATTGTCTTGAAATAGCGCTTGGGATGAAGGAGCTCCTCCGAAGTCTGCACACACCCCAGGTGAGCATGATTGATATATATTGAGGGATGAATCTTCCCTGGACATGGGTCTCATCCGAAGCATTTATATTTGGGGATGGATCTTCCCTAGGCTGCATTGGCCTTATACAGTACTAAGTGAATGATTGTCAGTTGCTATTTATATAATCGGGATGGATCTTCCCTATATTTGATTGACCATATACAGTACTGAGTGATTGATCATGTCCAGTGATTGAGCACGATGAGTGAAAAGTGTGAGACAATGTGATTGAGTACTCTGAGAGTGTGAGTACATAAGTTCATCTCTTAGATACATGACATTGATATGCACACATGACATATATGCATAGAGACGCATTTTCCTCATGCTGTACAGTATCACGTCATTCATGACTTCTCACACATATTGACATATATGCATAAAGATGTATTTTTCTCATGCCATTTGAAAATGAAATGATTTCCCGTGAAAGCTTTTTAGAAAAATTACAGTTTTTAAACTAACTCATATTTTTGGCGATTTCGGTAAAAGATTTGGGTTTTCACTGATATACTTAAAAAACGGATCTATTTTCTGAGACTGTGAGAGAGCTGAGCATTTTATATTTGAGTTACTTCTTTCATTACTTTCATTATGTTGTTATGAACTGTTGTTGCCTATTGGTGTTGTACTCCGACCCTTGTCCCAACTCGTCACTACTTTCAACCTAAAGTTAGGTTTGTTATTTATTGAGTACATGTGGTCGGTTGTACCTATAATATACTTCTGCACCTTGCATGCAGATGTTGGATGCTGATGTTGCTGTGATTGACGGGAGCTGGAAATTGAAGACGTACATGCGTTCTGGGTGTAGCTACCTTTTGTTCATGGTGGCCTTAGATGTATAAAAATTTGTTTATGTACATTTCGAACAGATGGTGTATTTATTTTATACCAGCTTTGTAAATTCTAATCTTAGAAGTTCATGATTTGTACTACCAGTCCTTGGGGAGTGTATCAATTTCATATATTTTCTTGTATTTAATTGTCTTATAAATTTCATTGGAATTGGTTAGTTTTTAATTGTCTTACCTAGCAGGTTGGTTTAGGTGACATCACAACTAGTTGAATTTTGGGTTGTGACAAGTTGGTATAAGAGCTCTAGGTTCATAGGTTTTACAAGTTATGAGCAAGTGTCTAGTAGAGTCTTGCAGATCGATATGATGACATCCATACCTATCTTCGAGAGGCTACATGGAATTTAGGATAAACTACCCATATTCTTTTCCTTATCGTGCGGTATTGATTCAGCTTGAAGCATAATTCTTTGAATTTCTTCCACGCATTTGTATGCGCACATGAGCGCTCGGTATTAACTGTGCATCGACGACTTGTGATTCCATGGATGAAGTACGAGATGTGATTTCAGTGTTCTGATAATGGGCCAGTATGGAGGACTTGAGACCGAGTTCTGACTATAGCATGGGCACGAGTATTTCTATTCTGTGATCACATGCTTTTGGACTGATACGTCCGATAGTGTCCCTATGAGTGGAATTCATGGCTGTATGGCTACGTGATGAGTATGATGTGACTGCGGGAAGTGTTCATATGGTTTGAGTTCCGAGAAGAGTTTTCTTGATATGTAGAAAGGACCATTGAGTGTTTGATTTCTGTCTTGATTTAACTTATTAGCTCGAGTTATGGGTGTGTTGAGGGAATCTTTCATGTTGTTTAATTGTGGAGTGAAGTAGATTTTCATGTCTTATTTTGAGTTTAGACTCAGGAAGATTAAGTGATTGTTTAGTAGTTGTGGCTGTTCAAGTGTATAAAGAGGTGTTAGTTTGAGGCTAAGCAGGTGGGTTATCTCCTGCGGGGTGTCCTGAGGTTGCGTGATCCCTATGTTATTTTTGTAGAAAGTTCTCCTTTACTTTTCAATTTGATCTTGACCACTTGTAGAAGTTGGCTTGACTATTATAAGGGTGAATGCGAGATTTGTAAATAATTTGAAGTATTAGATGGATTGTGTTACATGAGCTTATGAAGGATTGAGTTGAATATCACTATAGTAATTGTGTATGGTTATTGTAAGTTATTAGATGTTTTATTCCATGGCTTTGATCCAAGTGGAGGAGTCTTCTATCGACGAGTTGATTGCACGATTAGGTGTTGTATTGGTTTCAATTTGAGGTATACTTGTGAATCAGTTATGACTTGCAGAGTTTGAGTTCGAGGATGACTCGAGTAAGGGAATTTCTGGATGCGGGTTGTATTACACTATATGGGTATATGGAAATCATGGAATGATTGAATGGTTATTCATGAAAGATGTAGTGTGCATGGAGTAGGAATTTACTCGGTTGCTTAGAGGTGTGGATTACTTCTTTTGGTATTGTTGATATAATGGGACACAAGTCGTTCATCCCTTTCGGTTGATGCAATTAAGAGTTGAGCAGAGTGGAAGATCCTCAAGAATGTTCTAATAGATTCAATATTTATATGTAGCACTGAGAATTTTGCGGATTTGTATATGGATAGAATATGAGATTTAAGTTGGATGGTGTCGAGACTTGTGGAATTTCTATATCATTATGAATTCTACATTTCAGCATCCGGAAGGTGAATGAAACAATTTTGGATAACCATAAGAGAGAATTCAGCAGCTTATGGGATTTAGGGCGGTGTGGTTTTATGCTAGGATATCTTGTGTGGTGAGCTTTGGGTAAGAATCATGGTGTTCCGACAAGGAGAAATGTTAACTTGAGGGTAATTCAGAGAAACTCAGAGAATTAAGACAACTTGGTAATAGGTTGGATCAACTTGGTAATGGATATGATTGGGTCTTTTGGTTCCTATGATGTGATGAGTCTCTACAGGTGTTTCGTGGCAATGATCTTGGGTTTTGGTGACCTGCGTGGCTTGGTGGAGTTAGATAGATTCAGTTCTGATGGTCTGGTTATGTGCAAATGGATTTCCAAAGAGTTCTTGATGATTTCTATCATGATTCGAGAGGGATATTTCCTACTGGTGTGAGGAACATGTTGTGTATTATGATTTTCTCCCGGATGAGATCAAATGGAAAGTTCCTGGCTAATTGAGAATGTAGTTTGCTTGTGACTCAGAGTTGATTATGAGATTCTCGTGCGTTTCTTGTGATGACATGCTAGATGCAGCGTGTTGTGTGGATTGAATTTGCATGTGGAAGGTCATAGTTCAGTTTTGAAGGGAAGGTCATGAATTCTTAGACAACATGGACGATTTCAGATGTCTAGGTGAATGCTATTACTACTTGGTATTTCCTGAGAAGGGTGTGAATTTCAGAAGGCGCATTGTGTTTTGACTTACTAATGCTTCTCTGATAATGCGGTGCTCGCCTGGGTGAACGACTGCTGATATTCAGATTTTGCTATGTGGTGCGGAATAAATATAGAAGTATTCCTCATGGGATGATCGTGTATGAGAGATGTGTTGGACATTCGGGCGGTGGAGTTGGGATCCGATATGGTGATTCGTGTGTTCTATGGATTTGGAAACTAGGAGTTCTCAAGAGCAAATTTTTTCATGGTTGTGGACTGTGTAGTCGTGGCCAAATCTAGCTAGATGATAGTATATATTATGATTCAGTCATTGTGGACTTCAGAGGGTTATTATCTATTTGTGGGTGACTAGAGTTTATTTGGGGTCCATTGGTAGGACCAATGAGGATGTGTATTCTACCCTCGGTCGAATTGGTTGACTCCATACGGCTATTATTGAGGGATATGCCATTCGGTTAGAGTTGAGCTTATTCGTGTTCTGATTTGTTCCATGAGTCACCTTTCTATGCCACGAGGGGTTGTGATTCGTTGGTTGTATGCACACATGGTGCGGTTCTATTTGGGTATTATAGTGAAATCTGAGCAAGATGGGTATTTGGGTATTGCATGATTGATTGTGCATTGGTTATTTTTTTCAGGTTTTTGTGACATTATGTCATTTTCTTCTTCGTGGTCATGGTCATGCACCTTGGGTACCTGATGTCGAGTTGCGCATGGTTATTGATTTTGAGCAGGGTGGCTTGAGGTACTTCATATGGACCAGTGTTTGGATGGGGTCACGTTGCAGCGAAGTTATGTTGAGCTATGATCCTTTATGTTAGATTCATATGTTATGATTCTACGGTGTGTGATGGGATTTAGCATTTCATTATGGCGATACTTGTTGAGCTTGCGGGACAGTTCTCTCGTTTGAGTCATTTTCCATGTTTGAGTACATTTGGATTGTTGCGTATCAGTGCACGGTTGCAAGGTTGTGGATCTGGGAAGTATTGGTGTGGCATGTCAATAGAGTAGTTGGTATTTGATAAGATGAGGTCGTTGCATCTAGGATGGGTGCTATCGGATACGATTGCGGTATATTTGAAAGGATAATATCAGAAGTCGACTTAGAAACCACTATAATTCTTGTTGAAGGATAAGGAGTTCCATGACTTTTTGGTCTGATAAGTGGTTACGAGTTTCTGCGTGTTTCTTTCATCATCGACAGTTTGCGAAGGTTTTAGAACAAGATTTTGTTTGATATGAGGTTTATTACCGGTATTGGGTTGTTTTGAGCAACTACTGTGGTCAGAAATTTTGCTATGGGTATTTGAGTTATGTGGTATATCCGAGGATTGTGTCTTTGGTTATGGTTATGGCTTGATGCAGTTTGTTCAGACTTATACAGTGCGTAGATGAGAGATTCGGGTCTTAAAGGAAATTCTGGATGTTGGAAATTAGGTTCTAAGGTTTATGGGCTAAGGTTGAATCAAGGATCTTCAGTTAGGGTGTGTCATTACGCTTATATGGATTAGGGTGACGTGGGATCACCTCCGGTTATGTGCATGGTAAGGTTACACGGTGATCTGACAGTTTAAGAACAACTCTTGGCACGTTCGAGGACTAACGTATGTTTAAGTTAGGTAGGATGTAACGACCCGACCGACCGTTTTGAGCATTTACATTCCATTCAGATATTTGAAGTCTTGAGCAGCATCGTATGATGTATTATGACTTATGTGAATGTTCGGTTTTGGTTTTTCAGGTTATTCGGAATCGATGAATGAATTTCATTGTTGAAGCTTTAAGTTGGAAGAGTTGACCAAGTTTGACTTTTTGTGAATTTGACCCCAAAGCGGAGTTTTGATGGTTCCGTTAGGTACGGATGGTGATTTTTGACTCAGGCGTGTGCCCGGATTTGAATTTGGAAGTTTCTAAAAGGTTTCGGCACAAATTGGCGAATATTAGAAATTTGAAGGTTTGGAAGATCATAAGTTTGACCAAAAGTTGACTTTGAGGATATCAAATTCGGATTGTAGTTCCGGGAATTGGAATAGCTTATTTATGTTATTCAGGACTTGTGTGAAAAATTTGAGTTCATTCCGAGTTGATTTGATATGTTTCAGCACGAGTTTTGGAAGTTGAAAGTTCAAAGTCATTCAAGTTCGAATTGAGGTGCGATTCGTCGTTTCGATGTTGTTGTGTGTGATTTTGGGCCTTGAGTAGGTCCGTGTTATGTTATGGCACTTGTTGGTATATTTGGACGGGGTCCTGAGTGTCCCAGGTGAGTTTCAGAAGAGGTTCAGATAGTTTTCATTTCATGTTGCATTGCTGAAGGTTTGCTGGTTTTGGTGCTTAAGCATCTACGGAGGAATGGACGCAGATGCGAGTCCGCAGATACAGACAGTTGGTCGCAAGAGCACTAACATGCTTGGCTGGGGATCATCGCAGATACGAAGGAAGAGGCGCACCTGCGTGTGCATAGAAGCGAATCATTTGGGCGCAAAAGCGGGGTTTTGCACAGGAGCGAAGAGGAGTTTTCACCTGCGATATCGCAGAAGCGAAAATTGTTCCGCATGAGCGAGGGGTCGCTTGCTTAGTCGTGCTCGCAGAAGCGTGATTTTGGTCACAAAAGCAACGTCGCAGAAGCGGCTACAGGTGCGAAAATGCTCGGCAGAAGCTATAAATCGAGGGTTTTGGTTCTTTCTTTATATTTTGAGATGTGGTACTCGGATTGAGGTAATTTTTGAAGCAATTTTCATCACAATGATTGGGGTAAGTGTTCTCTACTTGGGTAAGGTTCTCCACTTGGTCTTTTTACAACCCATATTCGCGTACGTTAGTTCACTCCGTAAGTTAGTCAATATAAATCCACGAAGAGATTATCTTTGAGATGATAAGAAGTTAATCCTATTATTCTTAAATTATACAAAGGTGTATAAGAGTGGTTAATAAGTATTAGAAGTTAAACAAATCAAGGATGTTGTAACCCGTATTTTCGGGTAAAACTAGAGGAGCTTAATATTCCCAAGAGGTCGTGTTTTGGGGTATTGGAATCATATAATATCCGTGTCATAACTCTTGAAGTCAAACGAGTTATGAAACAAAAGTCGACAAAAGTTGTCGCAACTTACGTTCATAATTTTACTTAAACATTAGGTCAAATGTTACTAAGATTTTCTCATAATTTACTTGGAATTACGGTATGATATACCTACCAAATTGAAGATCTGTGAGTCTAGTTTCCAACACATTAAACTGTTCATCGATACGATCTCGAAGTAGAGAGATATTCACATTTTCACGAGACTGCACCAAGCAACTCTCTATGGGGCCCACATAGGCGGTTTAGACATATGGATATATATAAGACGCATCAACCCCATATTAATTCATTATTTTTCAGTATATTCAGACCTTAGAATCCTGAAAATACTCTCTCAGGTTTCCCTCATGATCCAAGACCCAAACAAAAGGGCAAACAACACAAATCAAGTGTCGGAAATTCCGTGGCGCTAGTAAGTTTCTTGTTCTTCTTGTTGTTGCTGATTTTTATGTTGTTCATCTCGTGTGGGAGGTTTTTTAAGTGGTTTATGTTCTGTAAAATACTCCGTCAAGTTTTTAATATCAACCCTAGGTGATTTCAAGTCTTCATAAGTGATTCTAGTGCCAAAAAACCGTAATTGATTGCTAGTTTCGCTTCCTTGTTCTTGTGGCATCATTGGAGGAATATTTCGTGGTAAATTAAGGTTAGATTGGAGGTATTCATTCTGTTTAAAGGTAAGGAACCTCTTACCCTATATGTACTTAAGATTATCCAAGTTACGGCTAAGTCGTTGAATCTAGAACTTGTGAGATATATATCTAAAGGCTTGTTAGTAATGTTGTTGGTTGGTGGACTGTTTTGGGAGGCTTAATATGATTATTATTGATGTTGTTTGGGATGTTTGGTGATTTTTTGCATTTGTGGGAAGTCATATAAATAGGGTAGGTGTTTTCCGTTTCATCGTAAAATAGGTTGTGGTCGATACATAATAGTTACGACGCTTAAACGATAATGATAATGTCATTTATCTTATTATAGACTAAGGAGTCGTGAAATTTGCATAACTTGAGGTTGGGAAATATATAAAAGGTATGTGAGGCTATCCCGTTCCTTTTTTTTCATGACTCTGATTGTACATAATGTAATGAACTAGCTTCTAAAGATACTCGACTCTTGGAAAGTAGTAGTGCGTATATTGTTTCCCTTCTTATGGAACGATTGATGTTGATGTTGCTTCTCTTATTATTATGTTATGAATGTTGCTGGTACTTCCTGATTCTTATAAGATCCATGTTGAAGAGTTAGTCCTAATATTGTGTACAGAGGTTACCGACCTTATTCACTCCGAAAGGTTCAGAATGTGATTCCCATGAGTCCAACATGCATTATATATATGTACCTATTTTACACTACCGAGCCGTGCTATAGCCGGCCGGGTACAACACCTAGTGTTCAACCACTGATCAGTTGGGTTTTTCCAAGCTCCACGTGGCCGGGTACGATTCTACCGAGCCTTATGATGGTCGGGTATATTTTACTGAGCCTATAACGGCCGGGTACGATATGATGATGATGATGACCACAGAGGCGTGTGTTTTAAAAGTTTATGTGTGTATATATATACATATATATATATATATATATACATATATATGTATGTATGTGTATTTCATGTCAGTATCCTTCAGAGGTACCTAGATGTTACAGGTTGTAAATTCTATATCCCTGTTTACATTACTGTTCTTACTTATGCTTTCCTGCCTTACATACTCAGTACTTTGATTGTACTGATGTCCTTTTTTATTTGTGGATGCTGCATGTCATGCTGCAGGTCTTGATAGACAGGTAGATGCAGCTCCCCCAACACAGTAGGCTGCCCAGTTTAGCAGTTATTAGAGAGATCCCTTCTCCGGACTTGTCGTGGTCTTGGTATGCATTTTTGTTATAGACATTATGGGTATGTGAGGGCCCTGTTCCGGCAATGTTTCAGCACTTATGTTCCTTTGTAGGATCATAGACATGTGTCGAACCATGTATAGTTTTGATTGCCTTGTCGATGATTTTTGGCATTGAGTTTCTCATGGCAGCTTGTCAGCTCGTACCTTATATATAGCTTTTGACAGCCTTGTCGGCCTATGTTATATATGTTCATGCCATTGTGTGTCATTTTTGGTTGTTTAGTATTAATGTCTACCATTTATATTGATCTCGTCGACCCTTATAGATAATAAGATAAGTTAGATAAAATGTGCGTTGGTGCTCGGCAGGTATGGTCCAGGTGCCAGTCATGATCCTCCAGTTTGGGTCGTGAAAAACTTGGTATCAAAGTAAGTCTGTCCTAGAGGTTGTCTATGAGCCGTGTCTAGTAGTGTCTTGATTATAGATGTGTAGCGCACCACATTTATAATCAGAAGGCTACATGACATCTAGGGTTGTTACTACTTCCTGAATCAAGATCGTGCGTAGAGTTGAGTCGTGAGTGTTCGTCTCTAATATTCACCTTATTTTCTTTCAGCGATGCCTTTAACTAGGAAGTAAGCTATTAGTAGACGGCTTGATACAACTGTGGGAGAGGGTACCAATTAGGTGCCTCCAGCCAGAGTAGGCCAAAGTGAGGCTTATAGTGAGATGCCGTCTCATACCTCATTTACTCCATCTCCTCTAGAGGATATTAGGAGGCACCTAGCACCTCCAGTTCCTCCGTCTGGCACTACAGATCAGGATATGCGGAGTGCATGCAGTTGTTGATTAGCTTGGTAGCTGCTCAGGATCAGAGGCAGAATATCGGTGCTGCTGATAAATCGGTTAGTGTGAGAGTTCGTGATTTTATTAATCTATACCCTTCAGTGTTCTCCGGATCAAACCCCAAAGAGGACCCATAGACTTTGATTGATCAGGTTTATCATACACTGCTGGTTATGCATGCTAGTGGTACACAGGCAGTAGAGTTGGATTCTTATCGATTACGGGATTTAGCGGTTTTCTGATATGATAGTTGGGAGAGATCCAGGGGCCCGAACGCTCCTCCAGCTGTGTGGAAGAAATTTTTGAGGCCTTTCTTCGTCACTACTTGCCAGTTGAGATACGACGAGCTAGAGCGGATAAGTTCTTGAACCTTCGATAGGGTAATATGAGTGTGCGAGAGTATAGTATGTAATTTGATTCTTTAGCAAGGCATGCTCCCCATATGGTGGCCGAGATGAGCTATTGGGTGCACTTATTCATTAACGGGTTGGGAACACATATGATAAATGAGTGCACGATAGCCTCCTTGGTAGAGGGCATGCATATTTCTCCTTTTCAGGCTTATGCACAGACACTAGAGGATCTTCAGCGCCAGCAAAGGGCATAAAGGGAGAAGGATATGGGCCATTATAAGAAGGTGAGAATTGCACGGTATTCTGATGAATTCATAGGTAGTATCTGGTCCCAGTATTCGAGGAGTTTGGAGCCACCTGTAGCTAGTGATCCTCCACAGTTTCAAAGGCCTCGATATGATCGATTTACCTATTTTGGTTCAGGTCAGAGTTCGCGGTCACAGGATCACAATATCATAGGGATACTAGTCTGACGAGACCCCCTAACACCTCATTGTGATCAGTGCGTCAAGGCCCACTTTGGACTGTGCCGTCGAGGTTCCGATGTGTGCTATTGTTGCAGACAACCTGGCCATATGATACGGGATTTTCCTAAACAGAGGAGTTGGTGGTATGGCTCAGGCGACTGGATCCTTGTCTGGTTCTTCCTCATCAGTTCGACTTCCAGCATGGGGTTATCATCTTTCGATAGGTCGTGGTAGAGGTAGAGGTGCAATGCCGAGTTTGAGTGGTGCTCAAAACCGAACCTATGCTCTAGTAGGTCGACAGGATCTCGAGTCGTCTCCGGATGTTGTTACAGGTATATTTTCTATGTTATCTTCTGATGTATTTGCGTTGATTGATCCGGGATCTACATTATCATATGTTACACCCTTTGTGGCTAATACGTTTAGCGTTGAACCTGAATTGATAAGTAAACCACTTGCAATACATACTCCGATAGGAGATTCTGTGATTTCTAAAAGGGTATATAGAGGTTGCACAATGGTGATTTGTAGTCGTTAAACCTCGGCAAATTTATTTGAGTTAGAAATGGTTGATTTCGATGTGATAATGGGAATGGACTTGTTGTCCTTATGTTTTGAAAATGTTGATTGTCGTAAGAAGATGGTTAGGTTTCAGTTTCCTGGTGAATCCGCATCGAATGGAAGGGGAACATAGCTGCGCCAAAATGTAGGTTTATTTCCTATATTAAGGCAAGGAAGATGATCGCAAAAGGTTACATTTATCATCTCGTTCTCATTAAGGATGCAGAGGTGAAGCTGCCTACTCTATAATCAATCCCCATGGTCAATGAATTTACACATGTTTTTCTAGATGAACTCCCAGGCCTTCCTCCTGAAAGAAAGTTTGAGTTTAACATTGATATGTTGCCTGAAACTCAACTGATCTCTATCCCTCCACACAAGATGGACCTGACAGAGTTGCGAGAGTTGAAGGTGCAGTTTAAGGACTTGTTGGATAAGGGTTTCATTAGGCCTAACACTTCACCTTGGGGTGCGTCAGTCTTTTTCGTGCAAGAGAAAGACGAGATGTTAAGGATGTGTATCGATTATCGACAATTGAATAAGTTTACTATAAAGAACAAGTATCCACTTCCAATGATTGATGAAATGTTTGACCAACTCTAGGGTGCTAAGTATTTATCCAAGATTGACTTACGTTCAGGGTATTATAAGGTGAGGGTTAAGGAGAAGGATATTCCAAAGACGGCCTTCCGGACAAGATATGGGTACTTTGAGTTCTTGGTGATGTCGTTCGGGATAGCAAATGCCCCAACACCTTTTATGGATCTCATGAATAGTGTATTAAGGCCCTATCTTGATGTGTTCGTGATTGTATTCATTGATGACAGTCTGGTGTAATTCTCGTTCGAAGGCAGAACATGCGAGCCACTTGTGGATAGTATTACGGACCCTTCAAGATCGTAAGTTATATTCTGAGCTCTCCAAATTTGAATTCTGGCTAAACTCAATAGAAATCCTTAGCCATGTGATTTCTGACGAGGGTATTAGTGTCGACTCTTAGGAAGATCGATGCAGTAAAGAATTGGCCAAGACCTACAACACCATTAGAAGTTCGCAGCTTCCTAGGGCTAGCAGGATTTTATAGGTGGTTCATAGAAGGTTTTTCCTCTATATCAGCACCATTGACTAAGTTAACACAGAAAGCTACCAAGTTCCAGTGGTCTGGCGCTTGTGAACGAAGTTTTTAGGAGCTAAATAATCGATTGACATCCGCGCCAGTGCTCACTCTCCCAGAAGGAATAGAAGGTTATGTGGTATATTTTGATGCCTTAGGTATAGGTTTGGGGTACGTATTGATGCAACATGGGAAAGTGAGTGCTTATGCATCAAGACAATTGAAGAAGCATGAAAAGAATTACCCGACTCATGATTTGGAATTGGCTGCAGTAATATATGCTTTGAAGATATGGTGGCACTACTTATACGGCGTCCATGTTGGCATCTACACAGATCACAAGAGTCTACAATATATCTTCAAGCAGAATGAGTTGAATTTGAGGCAACGTAGGTGGCTTGAATTATTGAAATATTACGATGTCGAGATATTGTACTATCCCGGTAAAGACAATGTTGTGGCAGACACTCTCAGTCGTAATTCAATGGGAAGCTTAGCACACATTGAGGCAGGTAGACAAGGGTTGACTAAAGAGCTTCATCAACTGGCCAATATGAGAATCAAATTGTTACACTCTAATGACGGAGGTGCTACTGTACAGAATACATCAGAATCATCTTTGGTAGGAAAGGTAAAATCACCACGACAATATGAAGATCCTACCTTAGTATGATTGAGAGAGAGAATTCAGTAGTGTAAAATTACGGCTTTGAGATCGAAAGAGATAGGGCACTGATATACCAAGGCCGATTATGTGTGCCTAATGTGGAAGGGTTGCGAGAGAAGATTATAATTGAGATTCATCAGTCTCGATATTCCATCCATCCCGGCATGACAAAGTTGCATCATGACGTTAAGGAGAAGTATTGGTGGGATAACATGAAGAAGTCTATTGCCGAATTTTTAGCCCAGTGTCCTAATTGTCAACAAGTAAAGATAGAGCATAAGAAACCCGATGGATGGATTCAGAGATTCCGACCTGGAAATGGGAGGTGATTAATATGGACATCATTATTGGATTACCTCGCTCTTATCATAAGTTTGAATCCATCTGGGTGATAGTTGATCGACTTACAAAATGTGCCTATTTTCTGCCAGTTAAGAAAACTTACACGATTGAAGATTATGCGAAGTTGTATATCAAGGAGATTGTTAGGCTTCATGGTGTGCCGGTATCTATTATATCAGTCCGAGGAGCTAAATTTACGGCTAACTTTTGGAGGTCTTTTCAGAAGGGTTTAGGCACACAAGTGAAACTCAGCACTGCATTCCATCCGCAGACTGACGGACAGGCCGAACGTACCATTCAGACACTTGAAGATATGCTATGAGCATGTGTTCTAGATTTCAAGGGGAATTGGGATGACCATCTGGCACTCATAGAATTCGCCTACAATAATAGCTACTATTCCAGTGTTAAAATGGCCCGTACGAGGCACTCTATGGGAGGAGATATAGATCACTAGTTTGATGGTTCGAAGTTGGTGAGACGGAATTATATGGGCCAAATTTGATTCACCAAGCCATTGAGAAGGTGAAAGTGATACAAGAGCGACTGAGGATGACACAAAGCAGGCAAAAATCTTATTTCGATGTCCGACGTCGTAATATGGAGTTTGAGGTTGGTGATTGGGTTTTACTGAGGATCTCAATGATGAAGGTATGCATTTTGGGAAGAAAGGTAAGCTGAGTCCGTGGTATATCGGGCTGTACAAAATTTTTCGACGAATTGGACATGTTGCTTATGAGTTAGAATTTCCATCCGAACTGGAATTACCGACATTCCATGTATTTATGTTGAGGAAATGTATTGGAGACCCTTCTCAGGTCGTCCCTATAAATGATGTACAAGTTATGGAAGATCTATCATATGAAGAAGTGCTAGTGGCTATATTAGATCGACAAGTCTGCAAGCTAAGAACAAAGGCTATAGCTTATGTCAAAGTATTGCGGAAGAACAAGAATACAAAAGAAATGGCGTGGGAAGAAGAAGAGGAGATGAAGTATAAATACCCTTACCTATTCCAGGTTGAAGATAACAAGGATGCCGGGGAATGCAGGACGCAGTAGAATATGAAACGACTATATGAGGTACGCAATAGCTTAAGAATACTCTTTCTTAATACAAAATGGTGATATGCAGATAATGTACATATCCATAATTCTTTGTATAGCCTTGTGAGGCCATAGGCTGGGTTTAACTGCTTGCAAGTTTGGATAGTGTCCATTTTGTAGGGGAAACTCAGCCGAAAATTTCTGTCGGAATCCATGATGAGTTAGACTCCCCATAAACCCTTACATTCGAGGACAAATGTTCCTGGGGGCGGGGGGCGGGAGGGTGTCACAACCCATATTCACATATGTTAGTTCACGTCGTAAGTTAGTCAATGTAAATCTGAGAAGATATTATCTTTTATATGATAATAAGTTAATCCTATTGGTCTTAAACGATACAAGGGTGTATAAGAGTGGTTAACAAGTATTAGAAGTCAAACAAATCAAGGATGTTGTAACCCATATTTTCGGGTAAAACTAGAGGTTATTAATATTCCCAAGAGGTCGTGTTTTAGGGTATTTGAATCATATAATATCCGTATCATAAGTCTTGAAGAAAAAATGAGTTATGAAATAAAAGTTGACAAAAGTTGTCGCAACTTACGTTCATCATTTTACTTAAACCTTAGGTCAAATTTTACTAAGCTTGTCTCTAAATTTACTTGGAATTATGGGGTGATATACCCACCAACTTGAATATCTATGAGTCTAGTTTTCAACTCATTAAACCTTTCATCGATACGATCTCGGAGTAGAGAGATATTTGCGTTTTCCCAAGACTAAGCCAAGCAACTCTCTATGGGGCCACATAGGCGGTTGAGACATATGGATATATATAACACGCCTAAACACAATTTTAAGTCATTCATTTTTAGTATATTCAGACCTTAGAATCCTAAAATCACTCTCTCAAGGTTCTCTCATTATCCAAGAAACAAACAAAGGGCAAACAAACAAATAAAGTGTTGGGAATCCCGTGGCGCTAGTAAGTTTCTTGTTCTTCTTGTTGTTGCTGATTTTTGTATTGTTCCAGATCATGTGGGAGGTTATTTCTAGTGGTTATTTTCTGTAAAATAATCCCTCAAGTTTTTAATATCAACCCTAGGTGATTTCAAGTCTTCTAAAGTGATTCTATTGCCGAAAAACCCTAATTGATTGCTAGTTTCGCTTTCTTGTTCTTGTGGCAGCATTGGAGGTCTACTTCGTGGTCAATTAAGGTCAAATTGGAGTTTTTATTTTTGTTTAAAGTAAGGAACCTCTTAACCTACATGTATTTAAAATTATCCAAGTTATGACTAAGTCGTTGAAGCTAGAACTTGTAAGATATATATCGAAAGGCTTGTTAGTAATGTTGTTGGTTGGTAGACCGTTTTGGGAGGCTCAATATGATTATTATTGATATTTTTTGGGCTGTTTGGTGATTGTTTTAACTTTTGGGAAGTCATATAAATAGGGGAGATGCTGTCCGTTTCATCGTAAAATAAGCTGCGGTCAATACATAATAGTTATGACGCTTAAAGGATAACGATAATGTCAGTTATCTTATTGTCGACTAAGGATTCGTGACATTTGCATAGCTTGAGGTTGGTAAATATATACAAGGTACGTGAGGCTATTCCGTTCCTTATTTTGCATGACTCTGATTGTACATAATGTAATGAATGAGCTTCCAAAGATACTTCATTCTTAGAAGCTAACAATACTTACATTGTTTCCCTTCTTATGGAACGATTGATGTTGATGTTTCTTCTCTTATTCTTATGTTACGAATGTTACTGGTACTTCCTGATTCGTCTAAGATCCATGTTGAAGAGTTAGTCCTAACATCGTGTACGGAGGTTACCGACCTTTTATCACTCCGAAAGGTTCAGAATGTGATTCCCATGAGTCCAACATGCATTATATATATGTACTTATTCTACTCTACCGAGCCGTGCTATAGTCAGTCGGGTACAACTTCTATTGTGAAACCACTAATCAGTTGGGTTTTACTAAGCTCCACATGGTCAGATACGATTCTACCGAGCCTTATGATGGCCGGGTATGTTTTTACCGAGCCAGTTATGACCGGGTATGATATGATGATGATGACACCCATATAGGCGTATGTTTTAAAATTTTATATATATATATATATATATATATATATATGTATGTATGTATCATGCATTTCATATCAGTGCTCTCTGAGGTACCTAGATGTTACAGGTTGTATATTCTGTGTTCTTACTTATACTTTCCTGCCTTACAGACTCAATACTTTATTCGTACTGATGTCCTTTTTATTTGTGGATGCTGCATGTCGTGCTGAAGGTTCTGATAGACAGGTAGACACAGGTCCCCCACCAAAGTAGGCTGTCCAGTTCAGCGGTTATTGGTGAGATCTCTTCTCCGAACTTGCCGTGGTCTTGATATGCATTTTTGTTATAGACATTATGGGTATGTCAGGGCCCTGTTCTAGCAATGTTGTAGCCCTTATGCTCCTTTAGAGGCTCATAGACAGGTGTCGACTCATGTATAGTTTGGATTGCCTTGTCGACTGACTTTTTTAATATAATCTCTCATGGAAGCTTGTCAGCTCGTACCTTATATATAGCTTCATGACTTCCTTGTCGGCCCATGTTATATATGTTCATGCCATTATCTATCATTGTTGGTTGTTTAGGATTCATGTCTACCATTTCTATTGATTTCGTCGGCCCTTATAGATAATAAGAATTGTTAGAAAAAATGTGCGTTGGTGCTCGGCAGGTATGGCTCAGGTGCCAATCATGATCCTCCAGTTTGGGTCATAACAGTTTTGAATATATTTCGTGAATCTATCTTCATTTTTGGCAATTGGTTGATGAATTTTAAATAGGAAATAGGGGGTTTTATCCTAAAGTTTCATAGCGTGAAATTTTGAGCTTTGAACATCAATTTAGAGTCGGATTTGAGTGAAAGTAGTATGGTTGGACTCATAATTGAATGGGTTGTCGGATTTTTAAATTTTGTCGGGTTCTAAGGCGTGGGTCCGGGTGTGACTTTTGTCTGATTTTGGGTTGTTATTAAGGATTCAACCTTTATTATTTGGAATTGTTTCCTTGGGCTTTATTTGATGTAATTAAGTTTCTTTTGGCTAGTTTCGAGCCGTTCGCAGGTCGGTACGCGTGAGATGGAATTTTTTGAGCACCGTTTGGATTGCTCGATGTTGGATTCAGCTTGTTCAAGGTAAGGCAAAAATCATTGGCTTATCAACTTATCTATCGAGCCGTGAAAAAGATTCAACAAAAAATAGAAACAAATCCACTATCCGTTTATGTCAAGCAATACGTGGAGTAACTCTTGATATAGCGTAAAAGCAAGACGTATAGGTGGATCGACTCATCAAGTTCCCATTGAAATACGATCCACACAAGGAAAAGCATTTGCTATTCGTTGGTTATTAGTGGCATCCCGAAAACGTCCGGGTCAAAATATGGCTTTCAAATTAAGTTCTGAATTAGTGGATGCTGCGAAAGGGAGTGGCGATGCCTTACGTAAAAAGGAAGAATTTCATAGAACGATAGAGCAAATAGAATTTTTGCACATTTTCGTTAATACATGAACAATATCCATACTAACACTTCTAAATATGGTGTTGAGGGTATGAAACCCCGAATTACGTGTTATGCGTTTAGTGTTGAGGTGACGCACATGCTAGGTGAAGGGCGTGTGGACGTGCGCCGTGTGAATCGTGACTCCGTTATTTCTGTGGTACTGGGTAGTTACCTGATCTTACCTGTAACCATGAAATCTCTATGTGCCAGAGCTATTGAGTTGTGATCCATGTTAGAAACCATGTCTAGGCTACATGCTTAATCTGTTGGGACCCACCGAGGTCATATTGCTGTTGAGTTATTTGTTTAAGTTGAAATTTCATCCTCAGTCATGTTCATTTATTTCATATCATATCAAAGTCTATGTTGCTACTAATTGACACGTCATATCATTTATTGGTCTAGTTCATGGCATTGTGAGCCCGAGAGACTGGAGAGATTGATGACTGACTGAGGCCAAAGGCCTGAGCTGTGAGTGATATATGTATATATGTAGATCAGGTTGCACGCAACAACGAGCCTTATTTTTGTATATATTTATGGGATCAGGATGCACGCTGCAACGTGTTTCATTGATTTATGCTATATAGCGCTTGGTCTGAAGGAACCCTTAGTGAGCGCGGTCGATTTATATTGAGGGATGGATCTTCCATAGACATGGATCTTGTCTGAAGCGTTTATATTTGGGGATGGATCTTCACCGAGGTGCATTGGACTTATACAGTATTGAAGGACTAACTGTCAGTTGCTATGTATATATTCGAGATGGATCTTCCCCGGGCTGGATTGGCCAAATACAATACTGAATGACTAAGCATGTCGAGTGATTGAGCATGATGAGTGGAAAGTGAGACAGTTAGATTGAGTACTCTGAGAGTGTGAGTACATGAGTTCATCTTTGAGATACATGGCATTGACATGCACACATGACATACAGGCATAGAGACGCATTTTCCTCATGCTATACGGTATCACGTCATTCATGACTTCTCACACATATTGACATATATGAATAGAGATGTATTGGCCTCATGCCATTTGAAAATTAAATGGTTGCCTGTGGAAAGCTTTTGAGAAAAATTACAGTTTTCCAACTTACTCATATTTTCGCTGATTTCGGTAAAAGATTTGAGGTTTCACTGATATACTTAAAAAGCGGATCCATTTTTTGGAACTGTTTGAGAGCTAAGCATTTTATCTCCGAGTTACTTATTTTATTACTTTCATTTTGTTGTTATGAACTGTTTTTGGCTATTGGTGTTGGACCCTGACCCTTGTCCCAGCTCGTCACTACTTTCCACCTAAGGTTAGGTTTGTTACTTATTAAGTACATGGGGTTGGTTGTACTCATACTATGATTCTGTACCTTGTGTGCAGATGTTGGATGCTGATGTTGCTGTGATCGACGGGAGCTGGAAATTGAAGACGTACCTGTGTTCCGGGTGTAGCTACCTCTTGTTCATGGTAGACTTAAATGTATAAAATCTGTTTATGCACATTTTGAACGGATGATGTATTTATTTTATACCAACTTTGTAAATTCTAGTCTTAGAAGCTCATGATTTTTACTACCAGTCCTTGGGGAAATGTATCAGTTTTAGATATTTTCTTGTATTTAGTTGTCTTATAAATTTCATTGGAATTGGTTAATTGTTAATTGGATTACCTAGCAGGTTGGGTTAGGTGCCATTACGACTACTTGGATTTTGGGTCGTGACAGACACCCACATTGATGGGGTACCCAGCCTTAATTGAAGCCACGAATATAGCTCGAGGGATGGGCAGGTTGTTTTTATTCATACACTGATCAAATGTACTGCACATGAAGGACTGTCACCCTTTTTGCCTCAAAGTTCAGAGTGTTCCAGAGGAGTGACACCCTGGCATCAATATAAGGGGGAGTAGATCCCAGAGCAAGAGTCTCCGCAAGCCATGGAATAACCTCCTAGTTTAGAGCCAACTTCTCAAGATACTTCTTTGGCTCTACATCATCAAACCCCAAGTACGCATTCTGAGTATGCTTATCAAACTTCACTTTCAAGTTGTGTCCCTTGCTGATATTTGTACCTTTGAGAATATGCGTTATGTTGGCATAGAGTTTCCGGACAAGATGCTCCTTTATATCCAAATATTTCTCAGTAAACAACATCCATACGTTTCTTTTGGTAAACTGCTGGGGTTGTATTTGTGTAGATCTTTAAGGAGAAGATGCCGCTCATGAGTCAAGGACCTCTCTGTCCACCACATTTTGAAGTCATAAAATGCTCGCCGACTCAAAAATCTATCTTCCCAGATAACCTTCTTGTTTGATTTTCCAAGCATGCCTGTGCACCTACTCCCTCTCTCCCATCATCTAGGACATCGTCAGAATTAGAGCCCGGGGTAGCTGCATTGGACTCATGACTATCACTTTCTAAACCTTGGGAAGTGTTGTTGGATGTGAAACGCATATCTAGAGGCTCAGACTGCCTATGTGACCTAGATTGTTCTTCAGTGTGCTCCTCCGGTAATGGTACGAAATTCCCCCCCAGAGGCCTCCCTAGACGAGGCATAAGAGCTAAACTTTGAGAGGTCTTTACATCTATTCAATCTGCGGTGGTCTTCGTTGTGAGTGCTTTCTACACGCTTGGATGCAAGTCACCTCTGCGCCTTCCCCTTCCCCTTGAAAATTCTCCTCTACCTTTTGTAGATTCACCTCGACCTCATGATTGTGCCATTGTTTGTATATGCACAAAGAGACTTGTCGGTTTAAATTCATGTTGCAAACATATAAGAATGATATAACGATGTGAGGACATCATAAGATTAGTGAAGTTTCAGTAGTGCAACATGCAATAGAAAAGGGTAAAGTGCGGTCCGAAAAATGGAAGTGCAGACCACACAATTCCAAATAGGGGGTTCACTTCAGCACAATTGTGTTGGGTACTCAATTTCTGCCTCTTTGATTGTTAGTGCGAAGGCCATTTGCGGCCGCATAATTCATCTGTGGTCCACACAATTTAAAGTGCAGTCCGCACTTGAGATTCTCAGAGAGAAAGTCTCTGATTATCAGTTCAGAACATTTATGCAGCCTCTTAACACAATCTCTAGTCCACACAATTGAAAGTGCGTCCATGCAAACAATATCCAACAAGTTATCTTAATTAACAGATTGCGGATCACGCAATTTCAAGTGCGTTATGTACTTTCAAGAACAAAAACGGGTCAGTTCTGTTTGCCTAGATTATACAAAAATGTCATTCAATTCTACTTGGAAACATGGTATAGACATGAAAATCAAGTAAGCAACCCAATCTACACACACTTTATAAATTTACCAGTACTAAGCTACCACACATGGATACATTGAAGGAATGTAATAATTGATGGCCTAAAAAGAAGTTAAAAATGCAAAATGAATTCAAAATAAAAAGTGAAATCTTGAATTAAAGCATACCAGATGGTGTAAGTGTGCTAAGATCCAAATGAGTGCAAATGGTTGTGTGTGATTGATAGTGCAAATTCCTCAAGCAAGTTCTTAGAGTAACCGTGAAAGTGAAGAGAGTGAAAAGTGTAAAATGGGAGGTTACTATTCTATTTACACTTTGAGAAAATGAAAGGTTATAGAGGTGAGTGCGGTCCACTATGTTACCTGGCCTTCAACGGTCAACACAATTTTTTGATCCGCACGTTTTCAAGAGCGGCTGCACTTTTGACAATGTAAAACAACCACCTCTCTGATGTTGTGCTTTTGCGACCGCAAAATTTATGAAAGGTCGCACTTTTTCTCCGCACTGATGGAAAAAAAGTTTAGAGTAACTTCCATTTGGCACCTAAGATCAACCTTTGAACATGCGCACAGGAGCTTTTGTAGCAACATTTTTTTTCTTCTGCGGCTGCACAAAGAACAAGTGTGGTCCACATTTTGGATTTGAGGAAGCAACCTTGTCTACCATTTCAATTCTAATACTTATCCCTGTAGCACACTTCAAATCAAGTTAAAAACAACAAGTAACATCTAATTAAAATAGAAAATGGAATCTTGGGTTGCCTTCCAAGAAGCGCCTTATCTAACTTCATGGCACGATGCAATATCATGGCATCTTCAAATGAAGTAAATTACCATCACCACGTGGATCTCTCCAACATTTCCCAAGTAGTGCTTCACTTGGTGACGATTGAATCGAAATATTTCATTGTTCTTGTCTTTCAAGTCCAATGCACAGAAAGGTGTCACACCATTAATTTCAAATGAAACACTCCACTTTGACTTAAGCTTCCCGGGAAACATCCTCAACCTTTACTTGAACAATAACACTAGATCACCGACCTTGAACTCCTTGTTCCGAATATACTTGTCATGAAGATATTTAATATTTTCTTTGTACAAGGACACACTTTACTACGCATGATATCGGAACTCATCAAATTCATTCAAGTTTGTAACCTACAAGTTAGCGACTACATCCCAATCAAGATTTAATTTCTTCAAAGCCCACATTGCCTTGTGCTCTAGTTCTACCGGAAGATGACAAGCTTTCCTGAACACCAAACAGTATGGGGACATTCCGGTAGGTGTTTTATAAGCCATCCAATTTTCCCATTGCGCGTCATCAAACTTCTTGGACCCATCCATCCCATTTTCATTCACCATCTTGGACAAAATACTCTTTATCTCCTGGTTGGAGAACTTTACTTGACCACTATCTTGAGGGTGATAGGGAGCCGTGACCTTGTGATTAACACCATACTTTCATAGTAAAATGTTGAAATCCTTGTTTCAAAAATGTGACCCCCCTTCACTTATGATTGCTCGCGGAGTACTAAACCTTGTAAAAATATTCTTCTTCCGGAAAACTACTACACTTCTATCCTTATTGTTGGGTAAGGCAACGACCTCAACCCATTTGGACACATAATCCACCGTGACCAAAATGTTGGTGTTTCAACATGAACTCCCAAAAGGGCCCATAAAATCAATACCCAAAACATAAAAGATATCAATCTCCAAGATAGTTGTAAGAGGCATCTCATATTTCTTTGAAATTCCACCGGCCCATTGACATTCATCACATATTTTCACCAACTCAATGGCATTTTTGTAGAGAGTAGGCCAATAGAAACCACAACTTAGGGCTTTAGCCATTGGTATCGCTCCACCCTGATGACCACTATATGGTGAAGAATGATGATCTCCAAGAATATCACCTTCTCTTCTTCCGGTACATACCTTCGAATTACCCTATCCGTGAAAATCCGAAAAAGGTATGGTTCATCCCAATAGTAGTCTTGACAATCCCTTTTAAGCTTCTTTCTTTGGTTTGAAGAGAACTCATCCGGAATGATACAACTCACAAGAAAATTTGTCAAATCTGTGAACCACGGTACCTCTTTCATTGAAAGTGCCAAAAGTTGTTCATCAGGATAAGAGTCATTGATTTCAAGGCCATCATGCGAACTCCCCTCCTCCTCCAAATGAGAAGTGGCACATCACTTGATTTTCACTTCCCTTATTATATTAAATGTCAATGTAAAACTATTGCAACAAAATCACCAATCTCATCAATCGAGCTTTAGATTCATTTTTGCTCATAAGACATCAAAGTGTCGCATGATCCGTGTGGACAATAACTTTGGCACCCGTTAAGTACGGGTGGAACTTTCCAATAGCAAACAAAATAGAAAGGAGATATTTATCCATAATGATATAATTGACTTGGGAACTATTCATGGTCTTACTAGAATAGTAAACCGAATGAAAAACTTTTTTGATATGTTTTCCTAAAACAACCTCAACTGCTACATCACTTGCATCACATATGAGCTCGAATGATAATGTAACGACCCGACCGGTTATTCCAAGAGTTTAGCCCCATTTCCCCCATTTCTGCTTCATTATATGTAGTTCAGCTTCATTTAGGTGTGTTGGGTCAGTTGGTTCGGGTTCAGAGTAGTCATGGTGGGAATTGAGGCACTTAGTCTCTTAAAGTAGCCTAATAGTTGAAAAAGTCAACTGAGAGTTGACTTATTGATAAACGACCTTGGAATGCGGATTTTATGGCTCGAATAGTTTCGTTAGGTGATTTGGGACTTAGGAGTGTTCGGAATGTAGTTTTGATGTCCGAAGTAGAATTAGGCTTTAATTGGCGAAAGTTAGTTTTTGGCGATTTCCAGTCGGCAATGGAAAATAGGCTATCTGGGTCGGAATGGAATTCCGAAAGCTGGAACAGGTCCGTAATGTCATTTTGGATATGTGTGCAAAATTTCAGGTCAATCGGAGGTGTTTTGGTTGGTTTCAACATCGTTGGCGAAATTTAGAAGTTTCAAAGTTCATAATTTTGAATTTGATGTAATTTTGGTGTTTCGAAGGCTCGACTAAGTTTGAATGATGCTATGGGGGTATGTTGTTATGTTTTGTTGGGGCCCCGAGGGGCTCAGGATTGATTTCGGATGGTTGGCGGGGGTTTGAACTTGGGAAATTTGCAGCAAAGGGCTGTTGGTGTGACGCCGCAGGTGCGACGCCGCAGGTGCGACACCGCAGGTGCAAAAGTCCATGTGCAGGTGCGGAAGGAGGCTAGGCAGAAGGAGTCCGCAGGTGCAAAGAGTTGGTCGCGCCTGCGAAGCCGCATGTGCAGAGAAGAGATCGCAGGTGCGAGAATTTGGTCTGTTAGTGGGATTTCGCAGGTGTGCACCTGGGACCACATGTGCGGGTCCGCAGGTGCAAGGAAAGGTCCGCAGGTGCGGATTAACTGGGCAGAACAGTATAAAAAAGTGCCTCCGCAAAATTTTGGTTATTCTACCATTGTTGCATGCGGTTGGAGCTTATTTGAGGGCAGATTGAAGAAAGAATTCGAGGGTCTTCAGTGAAGGTAAGTTCCCGGATTATAAAAGTCGTTTGTATGCTATTTTGTTCGGATTAGGCTTGTAATTTGAAGAATTAAAGTAGAAAATGTTTGGAAAAGTGGGAGGAGGTTTGGAAAATTCTTTTGGCGATTTGGGTAGGCAATTGTGGTCAGATTGTGGTGTTCTTGGTATGTGTAGAATCGTGGGAGGATGAGGTTTCTAGTGATGTAAATTTTATCGAATTCCGAGACGTGGTCTCGAGGCTCTAGTTCGGCCGAATTTCGAGATTTTTGTATAAATTGATAATTTTTGATTGGGTTGTGTTCCTTTAGCATATATTGATGATGTTAAACTGGTTTTGGTTAGATTCGGAGCAAACGGAAGCTAATTTGAGGGGAAAGAGCATCGCGGATTAGTGTTGTGGCCCGGTAGAGGTAAGTAATGGTTATAAATCTTGTCTTGAAGGTATGAAACCCCAGACTTCATATTTCTCACCATTTTTAGAATGGCGCACATGTCGGATGATGACTATGTGGCGCGCACTGATTTTTGGATTGGAATCGCTCCTCTCTGCGGCAACTATTGAGTTGCGTATTTTACTCTAAATCATATGTTAAACTGTGTTCTAAAGTCTATTGCTATATTTGGTTTATAAGCCATGTTTAGGGCCTCGTGCTGACTTGTTTAGACCCCTTAGGGGATTTTTACTGCTATTTCATCACTGTTTATTGATGATTTACACTCAGTCACATTGTGCTTACTGTTTTCAAAACATAGCCTGGTTTACACTCAGTCACATTGTGCTTACTGTTTTCAAAACTTAGCCTGGTTTACACTATTTTAAGATATAAAAAAGAAGAAGATGTTTTGGGTCGAGTACCCCATTTTTACTGATACGCCTGAGGGGCTTTTGATAGGTTCTGACTGAGTGAGGCCGAGGGCCTGATTGTGAGGATATGATATGCCAGAAGGTGGCTTGATATTAGCGCTTGGGCTGAAGGATCCCCTCCGGAGTCTGTAGACACGCCTAGTGAGCGCAGATACCTACTGAGTGCCGAGTGACGAGTGATTGTGAGGCATGAGTGACTCTGAGGTATGCCCGAGGGGCTGATTATGAGTGATGGTGAGGTATGCCTGAGGGTCTGATTATGAGTGACTGTGAGGCATGCCCGAGGGGCTGATTATGATACATGTTTTTTCCCGAGGGGCTACTTATGATTTTACCACTTTCACTCTGAACTTATGAAATATGTTTTGCCCGAGGGGCCTTTTTATGATTTTCAACATTTTTACACTAAATTTCTTGAAAGTTATGTTGAAACTATTGGCAAGTATATTTCCAAATGATTTTTACTGAAATCGGATTTTAAGCGTGATGATTTAACGTATACATTGTTGGAAAGAAAGGCTGTGCTTATTGTGAATTGATGAGTTGATTCTTATGTGTTTCTTGCTGCTCAGAACTGATTTATTTTCATTACTACTGAGTTGGTGTACTCAAATTACTCCCTTCACCTTGTGTGTAGATCCAGGTGTTAGGGCAGGGTGAGCTGTGTATCTGTTCCAGAGATTTCTCGGAGGTTTGCGAGGTAGCTGCATGAGTCCGCAGTCCCTCTCTCTCTCCTGCTTACTATTATTGAATTTATTTCTTTCGAGTTGTATATTTTTATGTAGATGCTCATGAGCAGTGACTCCGGGATCTCGGGGGTTGTATTTAATATTCGGTATAGCTTTAACTGTTTTAAAAGAAAAGTGTTTAAAGGAAATCTTTATGGTTTATCAGTGTAGTAAAGATGTAAATGGAACCTTATTATGATTTGAGTGTAGTTTTGGCTGGCCTAGTTCCACGATAGGCGCCATCACGACTGGCTTAGATTTGGGGTCATGACAAGTTGGTATAAGAGTGCTAGGTTACATAGGACTCACCGGTCATGAGCAGGTTTAGTAGAGTCTTGCGGATTGGTACAAAGACGTCTGTACTTATCTTCGAGAGGTTGCGGAACCCTTAGGAAAATCTCACATTCTTGAATTCTTGTCGTCCGAACACATTTATTTCAGCCAAGATCCTAACTCTTGATTTCTTTCCATGTATTCAAACGTGCCCGAGAGCGCTTGGTATTGGCTGTGCATCGACGACTTGTGACTTCCATGGATGAGATGTGATTTTGGCATGTTGGTAATGGGCCAGTCTAGAGGACTTGAGGCCGGATTCATTCTGTGGCTTGAGTGCTGAGGTTTCGATTGTGTGAGTCGTGCATTTGGGGACTTATATGTCCGTTTGTGTTCTTATTGATGAGAATTGGTGACTAGATGGCTACGTGGTGAGTGAGATTTGATGGTTGGCTGCGTTCAGGTTGTTGATTGTGACAAAAAGGTTGGCTAGAAATATGGCAATAACTATTGAATGTTTGATTTTCTGTCTCGGTTTGGTATATGTCTTCGAGTTGTTAGTGTATTGGAAGACTTCTCATGTTGTGTAGTTATGGAGTGAAACGGATTTTTCTGTTGGGTTATGAGTTCCTGGTGATGACTTTTGAGCTGATCATTTCCCTAGTAGCGTTCATGTATTTGATTAACGGTGTATTCCAGCCGTATTAGCACTCCTTGTTATTGTATTCATTAATGGCGTCCCGACATATTCGCGTAGCCAGGAGTAGCATACTCAGTATTTGAGGATGGCATTATAAGGATTCAGGGAGGAAAGGCTCTATGCAAAATTCTCCGAGTGTGAATCTTGGATCTGTTCAGTAGCATTCTTGGGACACGTGGTGTCCAGTAAGGGTATCCATGTGGTCAGACATGTGTGGGTAGAGATTCCAGAAGCTCGAGATTTCTGTGACCACCGCTCCAGTGTTAGTTCTGCCATCAGCTTCAGGTTCTTACCGCGTATTGTGATGTCTCGAGGGTAGGCGTTGTTAGTGTTCAAATGCAGGAAGGTGTAATGATTGCATGATATTTATGGTCTTCAGAAGTTTATAGAGAGATATCAGTTGAGGCTAAGCGGGCAAGGGTATCTCCTGCGGGTTGTCCTGGGGTGTGTGATCCTTATGATGTTCTGTAGTAAGTTCTCTTCTACCAGTAAAGGATATATGTTGTAATTTGAGTTTAGATCGCTTGTGGAAGTTGGCATGACTATTACAATGTTGAATGCGAGATTTTGCAGATGACTTGAGCTGTTAGACGGGTGGTGTTATTATGGGCGTTGTGAGTTATTGGTTGTCTTGGTTGTTGGCTTTGAGCCAAGTGGGGGAGTCTGTTAATGATAAGTTGATTGCACGATTATGTGTGGTATTGGTTTCAGTTCGAGGTATATTGGTGTATCAGTTATGAACTGCAAATATGGGGTCTGGGAATGACACGAGTAATGGAAATTTCTTCGATATAGGTTGTAATGTACTCTATTGGGTAATTGGGTTCTATTGAATGATTTAGTGGAAATTGTAAAAGGTGTAGTGTGTACAGTGTATGAATTTTCTTGTGGCTTCAAGTGAGTGGATTACTTCTAGTATGTTAGTGTGCAAACGGGTCATGTGGATTCTGTCTAAATTGGTCAGTGCGATTGAGATTTACGTTGGAGGGTGTCAAGACTTGTGGTATTTCTATGTTATCATGGATTCTACATATTAATATTAGGAAAGTGAAGGTAATGGCTTTATGTTCGCAGGAAGTCTCTTTAGGGTAAGTATTTTTAATGTGGTACTTTTGGGGTATTTGAGAGAGTATTCGGCGGCTTATGAGCCTTAGACGGTATGGTTTTGTGCTTGGGTCGCGTGTGGTGAGTCTGGGTTGAAAATTGTGGTATTATGGCATGGAGAAGTATCAATTTGAAGGTAAGTCAGAAGAAACTTGGGCAACTCGGTAGTAGGTTAGATCGACATAGTAAGGGATACGATTAGTTCTTTGGGTGTTCATGAGGTGACGAGTTTTACGGGTGTTTCTTAGCAATGCTGTTTGATTTTTGGTGGCCTGCGTAGCTTGGTTGAGTTAGAAGGATTCAGTCCTGATGGTATGGTGTTGCGCAAATGGGATTTCAGATAGTTCCTGATGGTTTCTACCGCGGTTAAGGGTGCATATTTTCTTCTGGCGTGAGGTGCGGGTGCCGTGTAGTGAATTTGCTTCTAAATGGGATCAAATGGAAGTTCTTGGCTAGTTGGGTGCATGGTTTCTTGTGGCTCGGAAGGGATCAAGAAGTTCCCATAATTGCCCTGGGATGGCATGGCGTATGCGGTATGTGGATAGAGTTGAGATTTGCATATGTGAGGTCGCGGTTAAGTTCTGGAAGGAAGGTCAAAACAAATTTCTTAGGAAGCATGGACAGTTTCAGATGACTTAGTATATGATATCACTGTGGGGTGGCTTGATGAGGGTATACATTTTTGAAAGGTCATGTGTGGAGTTAAGGGTACTTCATTGGTATTGCGACGCTCTCTTATTGGATCGACTGCTGATATTCCAGGTTGCTTGGTAACACAAAAGAATCATAGGGGTATCCCTCGTGGAATGATTGAGTATTTGGGACGTGTCATGTATTCGAGCGGTGAAGTTGAGATCAGATATAGTAATCCGTGCGCTTCATGGACTTCGAGACTGAGAGTTCTCATAAACAGGTTATTTTATGGTAGTGGACTGTGAAGATGCGAGCAGAGCTAGTCAGATGTTAGTATGTACCATGATTCCATCATTGTGAACCTTTCGGTAAGTTATCTATCTGTTGTGGGTGACCAGAGTTAAATTAGGGTTATTGGTAGGCTAATATGGGTGTGTGTTCTGCACCGGGTCGGAATTGTTGGCTCCGAATTTCTATTATAGAGGCATGTACCATTTGATTGTGGTTGAGTTTATTCATGTTCTGGAGTGATCTATGAGTTACCCTTCGGTGTTGCGAGGAGTGGTGATTATTGGTTATATGCACATATGGTGCAGTTCTAATTGGGCTTTATAGCTAGATTTGAGTAAGTAATTGGGTATTGCGAGGTTCAGACGCGTTGGTTATGTACCTTCTGATTCGGATGGCATAGTATCGTCCGGTTTCCCCCGTGGTTATGGCAATACAGTTTGAGTACTTGATGTCGAATTTTGAATGGTTATTGATCTTGGGCAAGGTGTCTTGAAATATTTCAAGTGGACCAGCGTTTGGATGAGATCCCGCAGTGTAGCGGAGTTATGTAGGGGTATGACCTTTGGTATTGGATTCGTGTGTTTTGATTTTTACGGTGTGTGCCAGGATGTTAGCATGATATGGTGATGGTAATTGTTAATGACAGGATAGTCCTCTCGTGTGGATCTTTTAGATAATTTGATTACATTAGGATGTTGCTATTAAGTGCACGAGTTGCACATGTTTTGGCTTCAAATTGTATCGATGTGTCATGTCATCAGAGTGGTCGTGATGGATGAGAAGAGGTCATTGGACCTAGAATGAGTATTTTCAGAATTGTCTACAGCATAGTTGAAAGGATAAATATCGGGAGTCGGCTTAGAAATCTGCTATCATTCCTATTAGGGAAGGGGGAGCTTCATGTCTGATTGATCAGACGAATGGTTGCTAGTTTGTACGTGTTTCTTTCACCATCGGTAGTATATGGAAGTGTTAGAGTGAGTCATTTCTTGATAAGAGGTTATGTACCGGTATTGGGTTGTTCTGAGCAGTTATCGTGGTTAAGAGTTATCACTATGAGTGTTTGAGTCACGCGGTGTATTATGTGATTTCATCTGGGGTGCGTATATGGCTTGATTCAGCATATTCATACTTGTTCAATTTATAGTTATGGAATTTTGATCTTGTATATTATTTCAGAAGTGGGAATTTGGTTCTAAGGCTTATGGGTTAGGATTGGATTTCGAAATTTCAACGGTGTTCTGCTATTGGACCTATATGGGATAGGGTGACGTGGGATCACCACCGGGTATGTGCATGGTAAGCTACGTAGCAGTTTGATGGTGTTGGAGAACAACTCCTGGCCCATTCGAGGATGAACGTATGTTTAAGTGGGGGAGGATGTAACCACCCGGTCGGTTGTTCCGAGAGTTTAGCCCCATTTCCCCCGTTTCTGCTTCATTATATATGGTTCAGATTCATTTAGGTGTGTTGGGTCGGTTGGTTCAGGTTCAGGTGGTCATGGTGAGAATTGAGGCACTTAGTCTCTTAAAGTAGCCTAATAGTTCAAAAAGTCAACTGAGAGTTGACTTATTGGTAAACGACCTCGGACTACAGATTTTATGGCTCAGATAGCTTCGTTAGGTGATTTGGGACTTAGGAGTGTGTTCGGAGTGTAGTTTTGATGTCCGAA
The DNA here is from genome assembly GCA_005239505.1 of Nicotiana paniculata. Lineage (NCBI taxonomy): Eukaryota > Viridiplantae > Streptophyta > Magnoliopsida > Solanales > Solanaceae > Nicotiana > Nicotiana paniculata. Next base: position 44,853 of record ML351128.1, on the reverse strand, counting down.
GTAGAATTAGGCTTGAATTGGCGAAAGTTAGTTATTGGCGATTTTCGATCGACAGTGGAAAATAGTCTATCGGGGTCGGAATGGAATTCCGAAAGCTGGAACAGGTCCATAATGTCATTTTGGATATGTGTGCAAAATTTCAGGTCAATCGGAGGTGTTTGTTTGGTTTCGGCATCGTTGGGAAAATTTAGAAGTTTCAAAGTTAATAGGTTTGAATTTGATGTAATTTTGGTGTTTCGAAGGCTCGACTAAGTTTGAATTATGCTATGGGGTGTGTTGGTATGTTTGGTTGGGTCCCCGAGGGGCTCGGTATTGATTTCGTATGGTTGGCAAGGGTTTGAACTTGGAAAATTTGTAGCAAATGGCTGTTGGTGTAAAGCTACTAGTGTGGCCGCACCTAAGGATGGGCAGCCGCAGGTGCGAAAGGAGGCTAGGCAGGAGGAGTCCACAGGTGCGAAGAGTTGGCCGTGCCTGCGAAGCCGCAGGTGCGGAGAAGAGATCGCAAGTGCGAGAATTTGGTCTGTTAGTGTGATTTCGCAGGTGCGCACCTAGGACCGCAGGTGCGGATTAACTGGGCAGAACAATATAAAAGAGTGCCTCCGCGAAATTTTGGTTATTCTACCGTTGTTGCATGCAGTTGGATCTTATTTGAGGGAAAATTGAAGAAAGAATTCGAGAGTCTTCATTAGAGGTAAGTTCCCGGATTAATAAAAGTCGTTTGTATGCTATTTTGTTCGGATTAGGCTTGTAATTTGAAGAATTAAAGTAGAAAAAGTTTGGAAAAATGGGAGGAGGTTTGGAAAATTCTTTTGGCAATTTGGGTAGGCAATTGTGGTCCGATTGTGGTGTTCTTGGTATGTGTAGAATCGTGGGAGGACGAGGTTTGTAGTGATGTAAATTTTATCGAATTCCGAGATGTGGGTTCGGGTTCGGCCGAATTTCGAGATTTTTGTATAAATTGATAATTTTCGATTGGGTTGTGTTCCTTTAGCATATATTGATGATGTTAAACTGGTTTTGGTTAGATTCGGAGCAATTGAGAGCCAATTTGAGGGGAAAGAGCATCGCGAATTAGTGTTGTGGCCCGGTAGAGGTAAGTAATGGTTATAAATCTTGTCCTGAAGGTATGAAACCCCGGACTTCATATTTCTCATTGATTTTAGAATGGCGCACATCTCAGATGACGAGTATGTGGCGCGCACTGATTTTTGGATTGGACTTGGTCCTCTTCGCGACAACTATTGAGTTGCGTATTTTACTCTAAATCATATGTTAAACTGTGTTCTAAAGTCTATTGCTATATTTGGTCTATAAGCCATGTTTAGGGCCTCATGCTGACTTGTTTAGACCCCTTGGGGGCTTTTTACTGCTATTTCCTCACTGTTTATTGATGATTTACACTCAGTCACATTGTGCTTACTATTTTCAAAACTTAGTCTGGTTTACACTATTTTAAGATATAAAGAAGAAGAAGATGTTTTGGGTCGAGTACCCCATTTTTACTGATACGCCCGAGGGGCTTTTGATAGGTTCTGACTGAGTGAGGCCGAGGGCCTGATTGTGAGGATATGATACGCCACAAGGTGGCTTGATATTAGCGCTTGAGCTGAATGATCCCCTCCGGAGTCTGTACACACGCCTAGTGAGCGCAGATACCTACTGAGTGTCGAGTGATGAGTGACGAGTGATTGTGAGGCATGAGTGACTCTGAGGTATGCCCGAGGGGCTGATTATGAGTGATGGTGAGGTATGACCGATGGGCTTATTATGAGTGACTATGAGGCATGCTCGAGGGGCTGATTATGATACATGTTTTTGCCCGAGGGGCTACTTATGATTTTACCACTTTCACTCTGAACTTATGAAATATGTTTTGCCCGAGGGGCCTTTTTATTATTTTCAGCATTTTTACACTAAACTTCTTGAAAGGTATGTTGAAACTATTGGCAAGTATATTTCCAAATGATTTTTTACTGAAATCGGCTTTTAAGTGATGATTTAACGTATACATTGTTGGAAAGAAAGGTTGTGCTTATTGTGAATTGATGAGTTGATTCTTATGTGTTTCTTGCTGCTCAGACCTGATTTATTTTCATTACTACTGAGTTCGTGTACTCACATTACTCCCTGCACCTTGTTTGCAGATCCAGGTGTTAGGGTAGTGTGAGCTGTGTATTTGTTCCAGAGATTTCTCGGAGGTTTGCGAGGTAGATGCATGCGTCCGCAGTCCCGCTCTCTCCTGCTTACTATTATAGAATTTATTTTCTTTCGAGTTGTATATTTTTATGTAGATGCTCATGACCAGTGACTCCGGGATCTCGGGGGTTGTATTTAATATTTGGTATAACTTTAATTGTTTAAAAAAAGTTTTTAACAGAAACCTTTATGGGTTATCAGTGTAGTAAAGATGTAAATGGAAGCTTATTATGATTTGAGTGTAGTTTTGGCTGGCCTAGTTCCACGATAGGCGCCATCACGACTGGCTTAGATTTGGGGTCGTGACAGACAAACTCCAATTTGGAGAGGTAATGATAGAATTAGTTTTCAACTTGAGCTTCAATTGTTCAAAAGCTCTCATACAATCACCATTGAAATGAAACTTAGCATCCTTGTGAAGGTTCTTGCCCAATGGATTCACCACTTTAGATAAATCTTTGATAATAAAACCCCGCATGGCCTAAGAAACTCTGCACACACTTCACCGAGGTGGGGTGTGGAAGCTTAGAAATAACTTCAATATTCGCCTTATCCTCTTCAATACCATTCTTTGAAATCTTATGGCCAAGGAAAATGCCTTCCTCAACCATCAAATAACATTTCTCCCAATTGAGCACCAAATTTGTTTCCTCACATCTAGCCAACACTTTGTCTATATTTTCAATATAATCATCAAAAGAATCTCCAACCACCGAAAAGTCATTCATGATGACCTCAAGGTGGTCCATTTGAAAGAAAAAGTACTACGTGGACTTGTAAAAGTGGTTTTGTCTTGATCTTAAGGAGCAATGAAAATTTTATTGTAGCCCGGTTACCCATAAAAAGAAAATAGAAAGCACGTTCGGCCAATCTATTGACCATTTAATTCATAAATGGAAGAGAAAAGTGATCCTTCCTTGTGAATGTATTGAGCTTATGAAAATGAATATGAACTCTCCAACCAGTGAATGTTCTGTAGGAATAAACTCATTCTTCTCATTGATAACAACCGTCAATCCTCCCTTCCTTGGGACACATTGAACCGGAGAGGTCCATGAACTATAGAAAATGGGGTAGAAAACCCCGACATCCAATCACTTGATAATCTTCTTTTTGACCACCTCTTACATAGCTTCATTGAGTCTTATTTCATGTTCAATGGACGTTTTGGTACCATCCTCCAACTTGATCTTATGCATACATGATGTGCTGTAGAATTTCGGCACATTTGATACCAATTACATACACTTTAGTCCATCTTTCAATGCATTTTTAGTTAATTTTTATGAAGTTTTGGTGTTTTGCAGTGCATGAGTCTTGAGGACCCAAAAATATGGAAAAGAAGTCAAAAAGCCACAAAAGGGCAGAAATGATGCAAGTATGCGGTCTCATAAAGCATATGCGGATCGCATAACCATCGCATATTGAAGCAGATTTTGGTTAACTGAAGAGGAGAAAATGCGATCCATTATGCGGTCACATAACGCTTATGCGGACCTCATAGTGACCGCATAATTGAAATCAAGAAAGCTGAGAAACACTTATGCGGAGGAATATGCGGTCGTATAATGGATATGCAGACCGCATAATTGAAATGTGGTCAAAAGATGGGTTTGAAGACTTGAGATTATGCGATGATTTCGAAGATATACGGACCATATACGTGATCTGCGACCAGTATGAGGTCGCATAAATGCTCTGTATGGACATTTTTGTCCAATTTTGACTCCGACTTTTAGCCAACTATAAATAGATTTACTAGGATTTTTGTGGGTCATCTTGTCTGAAAAAGAGACTACAATTGAAGGCATTGAATATTCTATTATTTTGGAAGCTTTAGAAGAAAGATTCTTGCACTTTTGTAAGCTTTATGACTTTAATTATTGTTTTATCTTTGTATTTTCGTATGAGTGACTAGTCTTAAATATTAAGGTTGTGGACCCTAAATGGGTGTAATGTTAATGAGTGTTTACCATTGAATATATATATAATGGCTGGTTGATATTTATTCATTTCTCATTCTTCATTTATTGTTGGTGGTTGGAAACATTACCAAATTCCATTTTACTCTTTCTTTACTTGGAAAAGTGGGTTAGGGTTTGGTAGAAGTGAATATAAAAAACTCAAAGTTTTAAACCTTGTTTAATAGAATCACTTAGGAATAAGTGGATTGTATTTGGCATAAATTGATTATTCTTAATTACAACTCTTTTATATTTGGAAAAATCATAAAGAGGAAATACTACTCAACTATTGGAAAATATTGAGTAGTCATTTAGAAATCATTTCCATATCAAAGGACCTACCATTAGAAATATATCATATTAACACCGATATCATTACATTCCATTGGAGGGGACACAACCTTGGTTTCTTTAATCAAATTAATTACAATCTCACAATATTATACTTGTCTTCATTTCACTCAATTACAACACTCTTTTTAGCTAACGGAATAGAATTACAATTTAAGTCAAGTTTCACACTACTCAAGTAATCTTTTCACTCCTATTCCCTGTGGTATTCGACCCCGACCTAGTTGGTTTATTATGTTTGACATCGTCCGTTTTACACTATTTATTAAGGTGTAATTTAAGCGTATCAATATACCATGAATGTCCACCAAAGTCCACCCAATAGCTTTCGTCCTACTTTGAAATACTGCCAATATGGAATCAACCTGCACGTTAGTCAAAGAAGAGGAAAGGATAACCGGTAAAGTAGAACAAGGGCCAAAAAATTCATACCGTAGGTGTGGTGGTAATAGTTTCAACTCCAAAGTAGGTGGCTCTTCAATAAAAGGATTTATAGGAAGAGTCTTCCTATTCTCAAGATCCAAAGATAATTTCCAAGGTGCATAATTATAAGACCATATTCCTTGCAAAGAGTTCACACATTCCATGCAACCATCCATATGATCATCATCCAAGTTGAGAAAAACGTCTTCCAAAATATCACCAACATTGATTTTAGTACTTGTATCATCAATAATATCGTCTGTCACCAAGTTCACAAAAGAACATACTTCATTGCTATTTGGTTGATGCATAGACTTGCACACACAGAATACCACTTGTTCATTACCAACTCGGATAGTGAGTTCTCCGGCTTCCACATCACAAAGGGCCTTACCCGTGGCAAGAAAAGGCCTCCCAAGAATGATAGGAACCTCATAATCAACCTCAAAATCTAGAATAATAAAGTCCGACGGAAGAATGAATGTATCAATCCGGACCAACACATCCTCAGTCACTCCCAATAGACTCTCCATGGTACGATTGGCCATTTGCAGCAAGTTTTGAACACCAAATAGGGAATCAAATTGATACTTGCCCCAAGAACACAAATAACTTAAGCAAAATCGGCACTCCCAATAGTACAAAGAATCGTGAATGCACCGGGATCCTCCAACTTAGGAGCCATAGAATGAATAACTGCACACACTTAATGAGTGAATTTGATAGTTTCAAAATTCATCGACCTATTCTTGGTCAAAATATCTTTCATAAACTTGTCATAACAGGGCATTTATTCCAAAGCTTCTACCAATGGTACATTACTAGAGACACCTTTCATCATTTGAATAAACTTCTTGAATTTATTCTCACCATTTTGCTTAGCAAGACTTTGAGGGTAAGGAGGTGGAGGCGTTGGCAAGGGTGCATAAGCCTTTTGCACTACCGGCTTCGGTATCTCAATAATGTAATCCCTATATGGGTTCGCCTATTCTTGGGTCTCCTCCACACTATCATCAATATTAATCCGAACCTCATCACGTGCTTTAACATTAGTTCTTGGGACTTCCTCCTCTTAGATCACTTGGTCATCATCCACAAGTAGCCTTTCATTGAGGTGGGTACATTCCTCCTCTTCCACTTCTTGTGTTAACCGCCATAGCATGACCATTGTTGTAACCACCCTTTGGGTTCACTACCCTGTCACTTGGTAGTGCACCCTTAGTAAGGGTATTAAGAGCTTGAGAGATTTGTCCCATTTGAACTTCAAGATTACAAATTGATGTGGTATATGAGGCAAGTTGGGCATCCGAATCTGCATTCTTCTCCATCATCTTCTTGAATATGTTCTCAATACGACCCATTTCACTGTTTGAAGAACTTAAACCATGGGAAGGATACAGAGATGGTTTTCTAGCTTGTTGGTACATTGAGGGCCTTTGGAAACTCGATCCTCGATTTCCATGATTGTTATCGCCTCCCCAATTTCCTTGGTGGTTGTTGTTGTTCCAATTTCCTTGATTCTTAGAACCCCAATTGCCTTGGTTATTTTGAGAATGCCATTGTTGTTGATTGGAGCCTTGGAAATTGCTATGTTTCCCTTGGTAATTGTTCACAAATTGTACCTCTTCTTCTTGTTCTTGATATGAATCATTTTGGTCAAAACTACCATCATCTTGTGCATAATTCTCCACTCGAGGTTGAAATTGTGGACCCTTGGTACTCTTCTTGTTGACAAGACATTCACCCCTTCCATAGCATAAACTTGATTAGGAGCTTGTATTTGATGAAGTTGGGCCTTAGAAACTTGAGGCATGGTTGTGGTCAATTCAGAAATAGCTTTCCCATGGTCTTGTAACTATTTATGAGATTAATCATGCTGGGATCACCTTGGGGAACATAAGCTCGGTATTTCCAGGCCGAAGAAGTTTCGTCCATCTCATCAAGAATCGCACATGCTTCCGCATAAGGTGTTGTCATAAAATTTCCTTTAGCCAATTGATTGACCACATATTGGTTCGTAGTATTAATACCACGGTATAAAGTTTGTTGGATCATGTTGTCGTTCATATCATTGTTCGGGAACTCCTTCACCATTGTCCGATATAGCTCCAAATTTAATGCAAAGGTTCATTGATCTCTTGCTTGAAAAATAATATTTCATCGCGAAGAGTATCCATGTGCCCAGGAGAAAAAACCTTTGAAATAAACTTCGCCGCCAATTCATCCCAAGTATGAATAGAATGATTAGCCAATCGTTCCAACCAATCCAATGTAGAGAGGAGTTTCTACTTAACATTGAACTAATAATTGAGTGAATTCGAGAGACTCACTTTAACCTTAGAAGTTAATTGATTAGAGTTAATTCCTGAATAAGTATCTTATACATATCCAATCAACCTATACTTTCTCCCCTTGATATCTTCTTGCTTACTCTTGTTGCAATTGTCATTAGCCAATAGTTTAGATTTTAGTTTAGTTTTAATTCACACAAATCTAAATTGTTGATCATCTTGAATATCAATTAAGCTGTAAACTGGGATTTCTAAATCCCTGTGGATACGATAAATTTCTATACTATATTCGACTAGCGAGCCAAAGTTTATATGTCGGTTTTGCGATCATCAGGTTTCTTGGTCTTCCTTGTATGACCGTATCTAAGAACGCCAGTGTGATGATCTCCATTTGCTTGTCCTTAAGGACAAGGTTCAACACAGTGATGCCAAGGAGGTTACTATTGGGGATGATAGGGTGTTGAGGATGCAGGTTTGGATTTGTGTGCCTAATGTAGATGGGCTGCGTGAGTTGATTCTTGAGGAGGCCCACAGTTCGCGGTATTCTATTCATCCGGGTGACACAAATATGTATTAGGACTTGAGGCAACACTATTGGTGGATGAGGTTGAAGAAGGATATAGTGGGGTTTGTAGCTCGGTTCCTAAACTGTCAGCAGGTGAAGTACGAGCATCAAAGACCATGCGGATTTCTTCAGAGGCTTGAAATTCTGAGTGGAAATGGGATTGTATCACCATGGATTTTGTACTTGGGCTTCCACGGACTTCGAGGAATTTTGATACTATTTGGGTGATTGTGGATCGGTTGACCAAGTCTGCGCATTTCATTCCAGTTGGGACTACTTATTCTTTGGAGCGGTTGGCCGAGATCTACATCCGCGAGATTGTTCACCTTCACGGTGTGCCAGTGTCCATCATTTCAGATCAGAGCATGCAGTTCACATTGCAGTTTTGGAGAGCAGTGCAACGAGAGTTATTTTGCAGGTTGAGTTGAGTACAACATTCCACCCTCAGACGGATGGACAGTCCGAGCACACTATTCAAATATTTTGGAGGATATGCTACGCGCTTATGTCATAGATTTCGGGAGTTCTTGGGACCAGTTTATGCCACTTGAAGAGGTTTCCTGAGCATTCAGATGGCTCTGTATAAGGCTTTGTATGGGAGGCAATTTCGGTCTTTGGTGAGATGCTTTGGATAAGGTTAAATTGATTTAGGGCCGGCTTCGCACGACGGAATCTAGGCAGAAGAGTTGTTGATACCCAATTTTCTCTCATATTTTTTAAATATACATATATACTTTCAAAATAGCACGTATGCATCATCATCTGATTTGTAAACACATACATGCTTTTTTCCTAATTTTCTATAATTTTTAAAGATTATTAAATCAATTTATTCCCCATATTTTATTAGATAAATAATCATTAATTGCATCACAAATTATTTTATGATGATTTTATCATCTGAATTCATCATTTAAATTCATACTAGGTTTTAAATATTTTGGTGCATTTGTTATAATTACATTTGCATTTTTAAAGATTAAAATTGCACATTTTTGCAATAATAGCCCGTATATACTTATAATTACTTTATTTATGCAAAGAAATAACTTTTCATATTTTTATACTGTTAAATAACTGTTATTAACCATTTTTATGCACAAATAATGTTTTTACTATTTATTTATTATTTTTATGAATTATTTACTAATTTAATTGGGTATTTAAATAATAGCCCTTTTCCCTAATTATTTCGGACCTAATCTACCCAAACCAACCCAATTATCCAGCCCAATTACCTAATACCTAGCCCAAATAACCCGAGCCCAAACCTAATCCCAACTCGGTCGGTACCCATTTCACACAACCCGCCCTAGTCCCGTTTTAAAATCATGGCCGTAGATTTCTAAGATCAACGGTCTACATTTAACCTACCCCTTTTAATTTAACACCCCAAACCCTAATCCCCCATTCCCTCTCATCCCCCGTCTCTGAATCCTCTCAACCCCTTCTCCTTCTCTCATGAACCCTAGCCGTCACACCCCTAAATCCCCTCTCCAAATCTCGTTGATAACGGGATTTAACCATTATTTGCTTACTATATTTGCATTCTCTTGGTACTGGCTCTTCGATTATGATAATACTTAGATATTTTCCTAATTTTGGCAAATACCACCTCTATATCTGACACGAATCGACTCAATCTTGAAGATTTATGTAATATTCCGTCCATATACATGAGATTGAACTGGATCCTTCATATCAGTTGTCCAATTTCGAGTTTAAAACCCTAACTAGGGTTTGGAGTTTGATACTTTTCCTTTTTTTCTTATTTTACTGACCTGCATGCGAGATTTTCCCTTTTTCTTCGCCTATGTTTACTTGATTTCTTTCCTTACCCGTGTTTATTCAACTATTTTCCTTGTTTGTGCATCCGATTTTACTGCTATATAAACCCATCCCCCTTTCCGGTTTAGAAGACACTGGGAGTCACTGTAATCTCACTAAAAACTTAAGATTTGGCTCCGTGTTTTCTTTGCAATCTCGTTCTATTTCTGGTTCTTGGCCGGCTGAAAGCCAAGGCCAAATATTTTGGGTTCTCGACTATTGTGGTGTTATGCTTTCTTTTCTCGCTTAATTGGTGAGTTACTGTACCTTTGACATTTCGTTCTTATGTATCAATGATTTTTATATGTTCTCTTCTTTGAAGTTCCTAGCTCAGTATGTTTCAGGGTTATTTTTATGCGTGATTTTGTCAACTTTGCATTTGTTCTTAGTCTCTTTAGTATTTTAATTTCACCTAATGCTGCTAGTTCCGAGATTGCTCATGCTTAACTTGAATAATACTAACCTCTTAAGTTTGTTTATCTTAATGCATTCTAGACTGCTCATGTATTCAACTTTGTTAGTCTACTATGTCAATACTAGAATACTTACGATTCTATTTGACACAAGTTCACTTGCTCATCTTACTCTGAATCTTTGCAATGTTTGTCTTGCATATATAATGTGTTCGGATCAGTTCTAAGGCCTTTCTGTCACTTATAATCTAGTATCCATGATAATATGTCTCTTAGCATGTCTTTGGTTCACTTGGTTCCATATTCCTTCGGTGATTATTTGATTCTAGGGTAGTTATCAAACTTATGTTTTCCTTACCATGTCTGAATGCTGTTCTTGGTTCCTGATGTGAGTAAACATGGCTTTCTTTGGTAATGGGGGGGGGGTACTCTTAGCATAAATTGGACCTATTAGGTTTTAACTTGTTAAGTATTATGCACCTGTGTATGACAATCTTTGTAAATATGGCCAACTTATTTTTTCTAACTCTTTCAATACGATTTTGCCTATTTATTGTTTGCTAAATGAAAAACCTGTCTCTAAGTCTTGCTGACCTTTTTGATCAGCTGTTCTGGGTATTAAACTTTGCTATATCCATTTTCTAAAATTAAGTACATCTTTTCAAATTCTGTCCCTTAGCCATTGCCTACTCTCTTTCATGTGTTACCTATGCTATTCTGAATCCTCATCCTTAGCTGGCTGAAAGCCAATACTATTTAGGTTCTGTCCTTGACCTCCCTAGTGTGAGCACTGCTCGGGTTCCATGTGAGACCCTTGTGAACTCTGACACACTAGAGATTTGGGTTATGTGTGCTATGGGTGAATTATTCACCACTAGTTCTTCTGTATCCATGAATATGAACCTTGGAGCTGTTATGGGTTGAAAGCCTGTGTTGTCCAGGTGTATTTGGGCCTATTGTAGGCCCTCTATAGTTTTACTTATCTTTTGTAATTCATTCATTAACTTTGGTCTGTATTATGGGGTATTTAGTAAGAATTGGGAAGGGGTTTCTTATTTTCATTTGCAAAGTTGGGTAGAAATCCTGCCTATAGGTTCTCTACTATGCTATTGGTTCTGCCTATAAGTTTCATATTATGTTGTTGAAATCATATGTTAGAAATCCTGCCTATAGGTTCTATATTGTATTTACACGCTAGGAATCTTGCCTATAGGACTAATTCTATGATCATGCCTCTAGGTGTATTAATTTATCCAGTAATTATGTATTAGCAACCATGCCTATAGGATCAATACTTGGGTTAATTATGTTCTAGTCTAAAGCATGCAAATTCCTGCTTATATACTGTTTAATTGTAGAAATCATGCCTATATGGTTAAAATCAGATCATTTATAGAAATCATGCCCATAGAGACAAAATCAGATCACTTATAGAAATCATGCCTATAGGGTTAAAATCAGATCACTTATAGAAATAATTCCTATAGGGGTAAAATCAGATCACTTATAGAAATCATGCCTATAGGGACAAAATCAGATCACTTATAGAAATCATACCTATAGGGACAAAATTAGATCACTTATAGAAATCATGCCTAGGGGATTCGATTAAGTAATTCTGAATGCGCTTCTGTGATTATCACTATCAATCACCTAGACAACATGCCTATAGGATTAGATAAATAATTCTGGACATATGCTTGTGACTTGCTATTATTTACTATTGTATAAAATTCCTAGATACTACGCTATGCTAAAATCAGTAGGCAAATATATGTAGGTTCTACTAATCGCACTAAGAAACTGACTCTATATACGACTGCCTGTTTGTGCGTTCAACATCACATAGATATCCTGCCTATAAGGTTCTGCGATTAATAAATCTTCTAAAGTTAATCAGTTGCGTGCACTTATTGTTTATATGTGGAGGCTAATTTGAGACCATATTTGTCTCTATTTGAATGTCCCACTTTTTTTATGTCGCTTAGTATTTACAATTTTGAGCAACTTAGGTCGAGTCTAGAACCATCCTAAAATAGAGGTCCCAATGCCTCCAGGACCATAGTAATAGGACACGAGTTAGAATTGATTAGAGCGCTTTAGGTAAAAACTTAAAGATAGTAATCGAGTAGCAGGAGATGATAGTCTGTGCAAGCTGAATAATACGAGTAACACCCACATCTTGGGAGAGTTACGAAGTATTATTTATGTTGCATGGGTGATCCTATTGGCTAAAAAAGTTAGGACCCCATCCCTATTAAATAGTTTCTTCGCTTTCTTAGACTAATTCACATAAGTTAAGTTCGGCCAGGACCCACCGTTGTGGACCTCGAGGGGTGCCTAACACCTTCCCCTCAAGGTAATTTGAGCCCTTACCCGATCTGGTGATGCAAACTGGTATAATCTTAGTTATTTGCTATAGGTGCCCTAACGCACCTTAATCTGTTAGGTGGATACTCTCCAACAACCAATTCCTTTTCCCTTCTCTCGAAAGAAGTTGTCAAATGTCGAAACGCGATTTCGCGAGAAAAAGGGGGGTGCGACAGCATGGTGACTCAGCTAGGGATATCCTTAGGCTCTTATCATAACGAACTTGTTTTGTGAATTAGTCTTTTTCAATAAGCGTGTCTTTATTATTCTGCTAATACTTGTACATCCCTTTCCCATTTTCACTTTATGTGAACTTATTTGCTGTCCTTCGTTTAGTTTGACTTCAACATTATACTTATTAAATTCCCTCTTTCCTGTTTTTATCGCTTTATCATTATGGAAACTAAATCCTCTCTTTGTTTTCTTTCTTTCCTGCCTTTACAATTATTCAATACCGCGTTTTACCATTTTCATCGTGCAAATACTTGACAACGTGTTATTTTCCTTTTGCATAAATACATGCTCAACATCAGATTCCACTCGTGCATAATTAATACCATAGCGGCACTTGATGAGTGTCCGCGCTCTTCCTATATTACCCTTTTTGAATTTGGAAAGGCTTATTTTTGGTAAAACTAGTCGATCAGCGGTGCAGTCGATGGTTCCGTGCCTTTCCCTCTCAAGTTGTCAATATAGAAATGACTCCTCTATTTTTCTAGGAAATAGGAGGATTCACTGGATTACCCTAGTATAGTCCCGGTTTGTTGGTTCCAGAAAATCGCATTCCCAGGGGGTTTCTGAAAATGATGGTCTGAGAAAGAATGATGACTTAGCATGCTTGAAGAAGTCCTACGTACCCTTTGACTTCCTCTATGAATGATATGGACACAACAAATCTTATCGCATTTTCATGACGAATTCTCCATCACCTCTCTGGGTTGGACTCATCGTAGGGTTCTCGTATTCATCATCTATTTTTTGGGTATGATAGTGTTTCCAAGCCAAGGGGACATGATTCACACTAGGTTGGCCATGGTAACCAAAACTTTAATGGAAGGGATCGAAGGACAAACATATACTATTATTCAAATGATTGTAGCAGAAATGTACCGAGCTCTGGATCGTTGCAAGAAGGGGTTCAAACATTTTGAGGGTTGTAACTTGCTGATGCAGATTTGATTGTTGGAACATCTTCAGAGAGGCCAATATCACCAAGAATTCCCACGAAGACCATGGAATTACCACATATCTTTCCACCATCCGAAAAGAATGACATTCGTCCCAGACAGGTCTGCACAACCAGAGAATGCTATTGAATGGGTACAATTTTTCAACCATCTGACCGAGGACAAGATTCATTAGATGTTCGAGTGGTTCCCTACTAAAGAATTCATCATCAGATCTAGGAATGTTCCGCATTAGGTGTTGATTGATTTAAGGGGCATATATCCCTATGTTCCTATCAGGGTCATGAGACAAGCTGGTAGAAAATAAGTCATACCACGAGTCTCCAAAATGGATCATTACAAAGCAGATTTTCAAGACGATGCCATTCCATACAAATGTGAGGCCCAACACATGTGGCATTTGAAGATTATTGAGGAAAAGGATACCATCGAGCCAGATCGATACCACGCAGGTCATGTGTACTTCTATCTATCATGGTTGGATGATAGCATAGCAGGAATAGTCGAGCCAGGGTCGGTCAAGGAAACATGGTCATAGATGAAGCTGCTGAAGCACATGTGAAGTATAAGAGGCTACGCAAAAGAGTCCTCGAGTCCGAGGCTAGGCATTTGGAACAACACAAGATTGACATGGAGTCAATTAATGAGTGGAGGGAAATGGCTACAAAGTCAACAGAAAGGTTCGAGCAGGGTCTGATGAAGCTTGAAGGGAAGATGATGAAAAGGGTCGTGGATAGTCAGAATGTAGAGGGAAATGAAGGAGGACACCTAGCAAGGGCGTATCTACTACTGGACATGCACGACCTGGGGAATTTGATTGACAGAACCAAGAAAGCCAATCTTGGAGAAGGTCCCTCTGGGACCAAGTAGATTAGGATTATTTGTTTTTTTTGAGTCATTTTAGAATTCGAATGTATTAAGGCAAATGCCAGTAGTGACTCATTTACTTATTGTCGCTTTAGGTTTGTTTTATTTACTACATTAATAAAATGAGGCAGTTATCGACATTAAATTTATTCAAATCTACATGTCTCTAGGCCTACCTCGGGCACAACGAGGGTCCCAAATTAGGATGCACATTTATATTTCTGCAATACGTGTTTAAATACTGTAAATACCTTTTCAGAATCCTTAGTGACTTGTTTACCTTTTTTTTTCTTTGTTTTTTATTATTGCCATCCCCTAAGGTTGGTTCGCACATACTGGCATCATCAACATACCACACTAGATCCAGAGGCCCTCCACTTCCTCCTCCTCGAAGTGATCCAAGAAGTAAGGCAAAAGCTAAAATGGATGATTTGAGTGGTGTCAGGAAAGACAACGCCACGCATGCAGAGAATGTTGAGACTTCAGACTATCGGAGTACTCCGATACAGAATGATTTGGTCTTACGATTGGAGCAGAAGATACTAGAATTGCAATGGGAGCTTGATTAGGTCCGCACTTAGAAAACCTCTACCTCACCTTGAACGTCCCAAACATCAACAAGCAAAACATTCAAAACCCAGTACCTCCTCAAAACACACAAAACCAACATCTGCAAAATCCTCACGCACCTCATCAATACGCAACACCTCCCCAAAATCCCAATCCTCTACCGGTACTAACCCCTCCTCAACACCAACATCTCCCGACTCAATATCCACAAACCACCACTTTCCATACTCCTTAACATACCCCACAACCTATCCCCGATCCGCAAAATTCAACTAATGATCATCACTACATTCAAACCCCCGACATCCACCAAAACAATCCCATATACGTAGAAACCTTATCCCACTCCACTCAACCAACCTCATACACACCAAAATCTACCGAGAAGGACGTGCTCATCAAGAATATGGAAGAGGAGATCAAGAAGCTCACAAGCCGAGTCCAGGGTGTTGAAGGAGGCAAAGGGATTGAAGGTCTGGATTATGAGGATCTATGTATTCAGCCAGGCGTAGAACTGTCGGAAGGTTACAAGCCTCCGAAGTTGGAGATGTTTGATGGAACAGGTGACCCGAAAGTACATTTGAGAATCTACTGTGACAAGCTCGTGAGAGTTGGGAAGGATGAAAGGATTCTCATAAATCTGTTCATGAGAATTCTCACTGGAGATGCCCTATCTTGGTATATCAGTCAAAATCCTAAGAAGTGGGTTAATTGGGTAAGCATGGCATCAGACTTCATGGATCGATTTAGGTTCAACACATAAAATCCACCGGACGTCTTCTACATACAGAACCTCAAGAAGAAAAAAATGGAGACTTTCCGCGAGTATGCTACTCGATGGAGGTCAGAAGCTGCAAAGGTTATGCCGCATTGGAAGAAGAACAAATGAACAAATTCTTCGTCAGGGCCCAGGATCCACAATATTATGAGAGGTTAATGGTCATCGAGAATCACAAATTCTCCAATATCATCAAACTCGGGGAAAGGATTGAAGAAGGGATCAAGAGTGGAATGGCCAATTTTGAAGCATTGCAGGCTACGAACAAAGCATTACAGTCGGGGGGTATATCAAAGAAGAAAGAAATAGGAGCGGTAATGGTAGCCCAAGGTCCAAAATCTCCACTCACATACCAAACACCTCCACCTACATATCAACCTTCACCTCCCAGATATCCTCAACCCGCTACCGCATATCAAACCTATAACACCTAGCCAGCCTATTATCATTCACCTCCTGCTCGTCAGAACTATCAAAACCCAGACCCAATTTCGATCGCGGACCACCCAGACAAGACACTCCTATTGCTGAGCCCATCGACCAACTATATGAAAGACTAAAGGCTTCCAGATATGTCATCCCTATTCCCGATGTTGCCATGGAAAACTCCTCCAGTGGGTCAACCCAAACAAAACATGTGCATACCATTCCGGCATGAAGGTACATACCATCGATAGAATGCCGCACTCTGAAATACAAGACTCAGACACTCATTGATACCAAAGTCATACAAGCAAAGGAACCCACGCCCAATGTCCACAACAACCCTCTCCCGGACCATAGGGGGGAAGGAGTAAATGTGATAGAAACTGATGAAGAATGGGATCCTGAAGGGTCAATTAGGCTTATTCGGGAAGGCGATGACCCTAATAAATCTGCAGTTACACTCACTCCTATTGCGGTATAGGTACAAACACCAATCAAAGTTGACATAGCCGCATCAACTCTGTTCGAAAACGAAGTGAAAACACCTGCAGCTACACCTGCACCATTTGAAGTAGAAGTAACGACACCCTTCACTGTGACGGTAGTATCCATACAGCCCTTAAAATCCAATGCCGTAACTTGGGATTATGTCACCGAAGCCAGGAGGAAAGGGAAAATAAAAATGGAAGAGTCTGGTGCTACACAAGGGATGACCAGAACTGGAAGAATATATACACCTGAGAATTTGGGAGGAACAAGTAAGGAAGCCACTTCCAAACAAACCATCATTGAAACCGGCCCGGATGATCTCTGGAGGAAGGTACATGCAAGGAATATTCTATGGTAGACCATCTGAACAAAACTCCTGCCCAGATATCCATCCTATCACTGCTGAAAAATTCTGAGGCGCATAGGAATGCTCTAATGAAGGTGTTGATTGAATCATACGTGCCCAACAATATCACCAGTGGGGAAATGGACAACATGGTGGGGCAAGTGCTGGAGAGCCACAAAATCACCTTTCACGAAGATGAGTTGCCGCCAGAGGGATTTAGCCACAACAGGGAATTACACATCATAGTGAAATGCGAGGATAAGTTCATTGCCAGGGTTTTGATAGAAAGAGGATCCAACCTCAAAATCTGTCCATTGACAACTCTAAAAAGGTTGTTGTAACGACTCAGTCGGTCGTTTTAAGAATTAACGCCCCGATCCCCTATTTACCATTTCTCCCATGTCTATTTATGTTATTGGAACCTGTCGGTGCGTTGAGTGATGAAATCCGGGGTGATTTTGGACACATAGTCCATAAATGTGGATTTTAGCTTTAGAAATCTGGCCGTAGCTAGAGCTGTGTGAAGACGGATCCGGAATGGGATTCCGTCAACTCCGTTAGCTCCGTTGGGTGATTTCGGGGTTAGGAGCATGCTCAGAATGTGTTTTTGAGGTTGGTTGTCGATTTAGGCTTGAATTGGCGAAAGTTAGAATTTCGGCCGATAGGTGAGATTTTTATATCGAAATCGGAATGGATTTACGAAAGTGACAGTAGGTCCGTAATGTCGTTTATGAACTGTGTGCAAAATTTGAGGTCATTCGGATGAGTTTAGACGTGTTTCGGCGTCGGATGTGAATTCTGGAATTTTCCTAAGTTCTTAGGCTTGAATCTATGCATAAACGATGATTTTGATGTTATGAGATATGTTTTTAAGAATCGACCAAGTTTGAATGAGGTATTAGGGTTGGTTGGAAGGTTTGATTGAGGTCCCCCGGGCCTCGGTTGTGTTTCGGGTGCCCAAACGGGCATATTTGGCCTAAGTCCTTTTGCTGGTTTTTCTGGTTTTACAACAGCAAGTAAGTGTTCTCTACGATCGCGTGAATCAGTCCGCGATCACGTAGTGTTAGATGGGGGTGGTCAGAAATTTGTGCTTCGTGATCGCAGAAGTCCAGCCGCGATCGCAGTGTTCTTGCCAGTTGGTCTACGCAATCGCATTCCCAGGATCGCGATCGCGATCATAAGGCTGGGGGAGGTGCAATGTTTTGCTCTACGCGGTCGCGTGGCCTCAGACGCGATCGCGTTGCTGTAGGGTCAGAAGGTCCGCAATCGTAGACCTTTAATAACGATCACGATGAAGGATTTCCTACTCTCTGCGATCATGACTCATTGTACGCGATCGCGTAAGGAAAATGCCTGGGCAGAATATTAAAACCCCAAATCCGAGGGTTTATGCCATTTTAATATTTTCAAATTTGAGAGCTCGGGAATGGATATTTTTGAAGATTTTTGCACCTGGGTAACTTGGGTAAGTTATTTCTATCCCCTATAGATCATATTCCATGATTCCAATCTTAAATTCAACCCTTAATTTTGAAAATTCTAGGAAAAATGGGATGAACTTCATAGACCGAATTATTGAGTTTTGGTTGGGTATTTGACCTCCGATTTGAGAGATTCTTATATGTCTAGACCCGTGAGTGAATGGGTGTCCGGAAAATATAAATTTTACCCGATTCCAAGACGTTGGCCCGAGGGGCATTTTGGTAAAAATTCCTAATTTCGCATATTAGCTTTGAATTGATTAGTTATTTTGATTTCTTGAAATGATATTCACATTATGCAATCGAACTAAATAGATTTGGGCCACCCAGAGTTGGATACTCGTGGAAAGAGCGTGATTATTGGTTGATTAGCACAGTCAAGGTAAGTGGCTTACCTAGCTCTGTGTTGGGGAAATTCCCTTTGTCACGACCCAAACCGATGGGCCGCGACGGGCACCTGATACCTTACTCGACCGAGTAACAACGTAATATATCTTTCTTATTACATTATCATATACACGTGACATACGAGCCTAATAGGCCAACATAATCATTTATAAACTCAAAACATAGGCCGAAAAAGCCTTACAATCTTTCACGTATACGACATATGTCTACAAGACTCTAAGAGTACATAAATGTCATAAAGGTCGGGATAGAGTCCCCGCATACCAAACAATACCCGTCTAAATCATACTAACCAAACAAGAGACTCCGAAGTAAATGGAGCGCACCAACATGTTCCGATGAGATGATAGCCTACTTGGAGGGCTCTCGGCCTGTCTATCGGGACCTGCGGGCATGAAATGCAGCGTCCCCAGGAAAAAGGGACGTCAGTACAAATATTATATCGAGTATGTAAGGCACATAATGTGCATAAGAGACATGGAAGAAATATAGAGTACATGACTCAACCTTTAAGTCTGAATAGCTTTGTAAATCATAAATCACTTTTAGTAGCATGCATATGCGTATGAATGTCATGTAGTGCATAGGTATATGTTTCATAACATCATCAAACCCTGAGGGCATCCAATCATATCATATCGGCCACTGTGGGCAAAATCATCATTGTATACCAGCTGATCAGGTGGTGGTGCGTATATAACGCCGTAACCTTTTTCCCATATCCCATATACATATATTTACATATATACGCGTATATAACGCCATCTGGTCATTGGTCAATGCACATGTATGAAATGCATAAAAAGTACATAATGATCTCAATATTCTTTCCGGATAAACTTTTCCAACTGCATATTATTCTGAGACCCATGAACAGTAAATAATAATAACTCTCATGGAGAATCAAGAATATAGACACCCCTACTATTTCTATGAATAGAGTAATTTATAGAAACTGTATATTTGCTCGTTTCTTCAGTATAATTTGGACCATGCCAAAAGAAAAAAGGGATAGCCTTAACATACCTGTTCTTGGAATTATTTGAACAAATCTGCTTCTGCGAAATATGGACGAAATTCACACTTGGAAGAACTTGAAATTTCGGACGAATTTATTCTGTTTCTAACGTTTTTTTTGAATGAAATGTTGGCTAAGGATTGAATTGTTGAATGCTTTAAATTGAATGAAATGTTTCTGCTCTCTCACGTTTTTGGTTTTAAAAACCAAGGACAGAATGCAAGAGATGTTTGATCTTGAACGAAGTGTTTTCTAATTCACAAGTCTTCAAAATAATGGTCACTAGTCTTATTTTCTAAGACTCAAATCTTAGTCATTTCATAATTAGCCATCTGGACAAAAATTACTACTTAGTCACTTCCAATTTCGTGGCTTCTTGCCATGTGGAGTGGGGGTGGGATGTTAATTTTTATCCACTTATTAGTTAACTGGGTAATGTCCTGTTACCCGGTAATTAATCAATTACCCGTATAATTTAAAAATTGCCACAAAATCCTTAAAATTCTTATATTTTTTTTTAATATACTTCATATATACTTTATACATTATACTATCGTGGTCATATGGTACCTTGAATGGTACTAGTTCATAAATATCGGGTATTAATGCTTGACTCGTATTTTATCCCAACATACCAAACTTGTACGAAAATTCCTTTTGTTTTACTTGATTCCCCTCTCACCTTCACTAATTTACTTATTACTTGCTTGAAATAGCATAACCCTTATAATCTCCGAATAATATTTTCCTTGGACTGATGTCAATTACCTTACGACAAATTCAACACACAATACTACAAGGTGAAACATCATTGTAATTTAATACTGCGAAGCGTAACATGATCATAATGTAATACTACAGGACGTAACATCATCGTAATATTGTAGGGTCTAACATCATTCCCCCCTTTGGAACATTCGTCCTCGAATGTTGACTGATGCTCTTATCATTTTCATAACTTATAGCTCTTATGAATACCTTAATATTCTCCTTGCCATTTAGGTAGTTGTTCTGTGAATAAATCCAAAGTGTACGGTATTCCCCCCTTTAGTCTTATTTCTCATATCACGACTTGTGGTTTAAATCTTTATAATCTTGTAACCGTTGCTGCCTCCCGTAATGCAGTCTGTATGATTCTTGCTTTGTAAGTGCGCTTATGCGACTCATCTTTCCTTTTCCCTCTAGCTTTTAGCCAATCTCTAGGCCTCACTTTGTAAACATATACAGAGCTTGAAATATTTTCTTTTGGTACTTTTCGGACTTAAGAATATTGCTATATCTTATTTCATAGATCCACTTAACCATTCGCATGACTTTATCGTTACTAAGGTCTGCCACCAACTCTAGGTTACTTTCGTTGCTTATCCTTACGACTGATGGTCTAATCTCACCTCATATTGTTGAACTTTTATCCATCTATTGTTGATTCACCTTAATATTGATTCATCATCTACCACTAATAACTTGATCTTTTATGTAACACCACCGCTAGGCTCACGTCTAATGGGGATATCTGGAGTAGTTAGATTGATCCACCTAGGGGTGATACTATACCCCCATATCCGTACTTTATAGCATCCCAATGTGACTTACCTTATATGGATAGTTTAATCTTGTACAATTCGTGAAATCCCTTTCTATTCTTCGTCAGACCATTACTCAATCGAAGGCCCAGACGCCGTCCTTTATCTATCACGATTACACCCTCATTCTACTACCAGGGCAACATCCATCTCTTCTAAATTCTATTAGTCTTAGACTCCTTTGTGTTCATTCAGGCTACAGTGAGCTTTGTATAACTTAGAGAAACCATCTGCTCTTCTTGTTTTCATGGGCTTAATCCTGAGGACTTATCCATTTTCGGTACCTTCTCACTCGCCCTTTCTTATCCTTACTCTAAGTTTTTTCAACCTTGTCGTTTCACCATACAATAGCTTGGGACCTACATATATATATTTATATTACTTGCAACCTTTCAACTTGGTTGCATCATCGATTTCCTTATGTCGTTCTGGAACATCAAGCAAGACATCACATTGTCTCTAACTTTTCTTTACTCTCTTAATCAGGATTCTCAATACCTAGACCATAGGCTGGAAGATATGCTACTGACTATGCCACTATCATTCCTGGATATTGAATCCCAACACTTGTAGCCTTCTATCCGATGTATGGACTATTCACAACTTTCTGCATTTGAGTATCTAGTACGTTGTTCCCCTTTACCTTACTTAAAATCTCGTACCATATCTTCTATCTCTTTCATAATATCTCTTCCACGTAGGTATGATTCACACCACAAATGAAGCTCTATTATAATACTACAATCTGGCGGAAGCTTCATACTGACTTCTTATTACTGGCTTTATCACAGAGCCGTTATAGACTATGGTTGTTGTACTATCTCTCTTGTACCACTGATTTTAGGGGAGATCTTGAAATGTTCTCGATCACGATGTTTCTAATTTTTTGGGTCCAATAATCATACTCCTGATTACTTAGTTGATGTAACTCTTTAGTTTCCTCTCCTCTCTATTCAACCTTAATAGCCTTTCATGGGCTTAAGAAATATGCATGATACAACCCTTTAATAATTTAATCCTTCGTTTATGACCTGGGCTCAATTCTTTCATTGACGTATACCAGAATCTTCTACGGATGTATATGCTGCATGTATAAAACTCCGAACCCTTAAGTGAGTTCATAACATAACCAACTCTAGATCATTGATCGAATAATTTCTTTTGTTACATTTTAGCTTTCTTTCAACGTAAGCTATTTCCTTTCCTGGTCTTTCTGCCCCTTGTTGCGTCCATACTAGCTTATCTTGGTTCCCACACATGCTATAGTTTTCATGCAACTCATATGACCTTCGAATTTTTACTTTTAATTTTTTTTATTCCCGTTAATTAACCATGGTAGGGGACACTTTTCTTTGGAGTGCTTACAATGTTGTTATGAGACAGTTGTTACACGACCCTTTCCTTTTTAGGTCGTTGTGCTTAGGTTGAATCCTTCTTCCTTATTTCCCCATCTAGTCTTTCATTGTAGTACTTAGGGAGAACCCTTAACTCTCGTAAAGGTGTGGGCTTATTACGGACCTTTTTGATGTCCTTACTTGCCTATAATCATCCGTAGTTGCTTATTTCCATGCCCTTGTGCTTGTATGGTTGCTTCTAAACTAATGTTTTGACTATCTTCCCAGTGACACCTTCTTTTATCCCCGTAACACTCATACTGTATCTTTAACTACCCAGACTCTTGTTTGAATATATATCTTTGAGTATTATAATGATATTCTTCGAGGCTGAATTCTCCATGTTGGATTTTACTATGTTTATCTTATACGATCTGATGAATCGTCTGTAACCTCTTGTTTAGCCATAACTGGGATCTTCCTGACCAGGTACTAACTACTCATTGGCCCATTATCATATCAATATTCCTCGTAATCTTTCTTAGGTTATTTCCTTCGTCTTAACTTATGTCTCGCACTGGCTCCTTATTTATTAATAAAAGCTCGGGTAGGAACCTTTACTTCATCTCCTTGACGTCGTGCTTGCACAATATTCTTGAATCGTAGCGTATCTTTAAGATTTGGATAAGTGCCATCTCATTCATCTTTCATTTACCGCGTTCTTCCTTTACCATTCCATAGTTACTAGAACCACTTAATTATGACTTAATGCCACATTATTCCATATTCCCCCCTTTAGGGGTGTACTATGACTTGAAGCTATGACGACCTACTTATAGATGTTTTTCCTCTTCATCTTTGGCGTCCTTTCACATCACCAATGACCCTTACTTACCTTGCGATAATCCTTATGTATCAAGGATAAAAAAATTCCCTATTCGCAAGGGTGACACTTAATGTAACTGGTACCTACAGTCCCTTAGGCTTAACTTTGGTTACATTACTTGCTTTAGGGAAGCATCTTCCAGAATGACCATTCTCTGATTTTCTCCTGAATCTTCTTCTGTTATCCATTTCTACTACCGCTGTAACGAAATCTGAAATTCTCATGAGGCCGACTATTATCAAATCACTCAGTACCTAATTTATGTTTAGTTTATCTTGTTCACCAATCCATATTGGTTTCTATTATTCCGGGGTTTTAACTTTTCCTTCAGGTAGTCGCACTGGAGTCACGAACTTGTTTCTTGAAATGAGGATATGGCTTTATGGACTATACTCTTTTGTTGTCTCAAAGCCTATCACCTCTTGTCTTTTCCTTTACTTGACTATAGATTCTGTAATACTGTCATCTTTTTTATCTACCGTTGTCATCCACGTATCATATCATACTTATAATGCATCATTAACTCTTTTCTTATTTCCTGCTAACATTTATGCGTACCACTTTATTCTGAAAACTCGAACAAGACATTCTTTTTCTTTCAGCTTCCCTTTGCTCCATCCAGTGGCTCTTCAAGTTGCTTAACGTTCTTGCTTTACTATGGACGCGAGCCACACTAAGTTAGTATATATCCTCTCAAGGCTTATAGTGCATGTCTTTGTAGTACTTATATCTGGCTGCACTATTTTAGAGTGTGCCATCTGGGTGTCTCATAAAGAGATCTATTAGAACATTTGCAATATCCTTCGGAAATGTCAACTGACGCATACAATTCATCCATCATATCTTATACTACTTCTGTTAACCCCCATTGGGCATATCTGGAATGGGTGCGACCAATTATATATATACCTCTGTTACTATTGAATATAACTCAAAAAGCTTATGTTTCTCTACCTCAATTATAAACGCTGTTAACCTTCATTAACTGGGTACCTCGTACCATTTTTCACCTTGCTGCTTTTACTTACTGAAACTTGTACTTACCTTCTTAATCTCTCATTGTCCTTCACCATAAAGATGGATAGGCGTTCTTGCCTTAAGTCTTCTTATCAGGAAGCTTACACCTTTTAGTACACCCATGATCTTCTAAAAACCTCACATTTACTTATTGTAGGCATCATACAAAAATTCAATTCCTCTGACTCAGCTTTTTTGCAACTATCTCTCTTTCCAACCTTCTTTCCGGATATAGGTATCGTCTTATTAAGAATAGAACAGAATTTCGAAATTTGAATTCTTATAAGTGATCTCTACCACACGATCTAGAGTAAGAAGAAAGAGTGAAGACCCTAAATGCCCTGTAGCCTCCTGCTTATAAGTGTGGTGCACAACACACCCATAAACAAGACTCTACTAGACACGGCTTGTAGACTCCCTAGGACAGAATTGCTCTAATACCACTTTTGTCATGACCCAAACCGACGGGCCGCGACGGGCACCCGATACCTTACTCGACCGAGTACCAACGTAACGTATCTTTCTTATTACATTATCANCCGTCTAAATCATACTAACCAAACAAGCGACTCCGAAGCAAATGGAGCGCACCAACATCTTCCGCTGAGCTGATAGCCTACTTGGAGGGCTCTCGACCTGTCTATCGGGACCTGCGGGCATGAAATGAAGCGTCCCCAAGCAAAATGGATGTCAGTACGAATAATGTACCAAGTATGTAAGACACATAATGTACATAAGAGAGAAGGAAGAAATATAGAGTACATGACTCAACCTGTAAGCCTGAATAACTTTGAAAATGATAAATCACTTTTAGAAGCATGCATATGCGTATGAATGTCATGTCATGCATATGTATATGTTTCATAACGTCATCAGCCTCTGAGGGCATCCCATCATATCATATCGGCCACTGTGGGCAAAATCATCATCGTATACCAGCTGATCAAGTGGTGGTGCATATATAACGCTATAACCTTCCCATATCCCATATACATATACATACACATATATACGCGTATATAACTCCGTTTGAATAATATATATATACATACATATATACGCGTATATAACGCCGTTTGAATCATATTTCAGCCACTGTGGGCAACATCATCATCATATACCAGTTGATCAGGTGGTGGTGCGTATATAATGCCGTAACCCTTTTCCCGTATCCCATATACATATATTTACATATATACACGTATAGAACGCCATCTGGTCATGGGTCAATGCATATGTATGAAATGCATAAAAAGTACGTAATAATCTCAATATTCTTTTCGGATAAACTTTTCCAACTGCGTATTATTCTGAGACCCATGAACAGAAAATAATAATAATTCTCATGGGGAATCCAGAATATAGACACCCCTACTATTTCGATGAATAGAGTAATTTATAGAAACTGTGTATTTGCTCGTTTCTTCAGTATAATTTGGACCATGCCAAAAGAAAGAAGGGATAGCCTTAACATACCTGTTCCTGAAATTATTTGAAGGAATTTGCTTCTGCGAAATATGGACAAAATTCACACTTGGACGAACTTGAAATTTCGGACGAATTTATTCTGTTTCTAACGTTTTTCTGAATGAAATGTTGGCTAAGGATTGAATTGTTGAATGCTTTAAATTGAATGAAATGTTTCTGCTCTCCCACGTTTTTGGTTTTAAAAACCAAGGACAGAATGCAAGAGATGTTTGATCTTGAATGAAGTGTTTTCTAATTCCCAAGTCTTCAAAATAATGGTCAGTAGTCTTATTTTCTAAGACTCAAATCTTAGTCATTTCATAATTAGCCATCTGGCCAAAAATTACTACTTAGTCACTTCCAATTTCGTGGTTTCTTGCCACGTGGAGTGGGGGTGGGATGTTAATTTTTATCCACTTATTAGTTAACTGGGTAATGTCCTGTTACCCGGTAATTAATCAATTACCCGCATAATTTAAAAATTACCACAAATTCCTTAAAATTCTTATATTTTTTTGATATACTTCATAAACTTTATACATTATACTATCGTGGTCATATGGTACCTTGAATGGTACTAGTTAATAAATATCGAGTATTAACGCTCGGCCCGTATTTTATCCCAACATGCCAAACTTGGACGAAAATTCCTTTTGTTTGACTTTCTTCCCCTCTCACCTTCACTAATTTACTCATTACTTGCTTGAAATAGCAAAATCCTTATAATCTTCGAATAATATTTTCCTTGGACTGATGTCAATTACCTTACGACAAATTCAACGCACAATACTACAAGGTGCAGCTTCGTTGTAATTTAATACTGTGAAGTGTAACATCATCATAATGTAATACTACAGGACGTAACATCATCGTTATATTGCAGGGTGTAACACCCTTAGGCATTTATAATTGATTTTTGACATGAAAACCCCGTGTACTTGAGGTGACGGGTACGTGCACGAGATATTTCTCACTAATTCCATTGTTTCCTTCTATGACATACTTCATCTTAAATTCCTATCATTTCTGTTATTGGTTTAACTGAGTAGCGACTTAAGATTTTATCAAGTCCTACGATTTTACCTGATTTTCCACTCATTACTATTATTTGAAACTGGGTTAAGTACCTTCCTCTATATTTGCCAACTGTTTTCCCAAACCTTTTGAATTACGCTATATTTGATATACATCTCGCATTACATATTTACATTGGGACTGTGGTCTATGACCTGAGACTTTTCCTTGCATTGCATTGAATATTTATATTGGGACTGCGGGCTATGACCTGAGACTTTCCCTTGCATTGCATATTTATATTGGGACTGCGGGTTATGACCTGAGACTTTCCCTTGCACTGTATTGCATATTTTTATTGGGATTACGGGCTATGACCTGAGACTTTCCCTTGCATTGCATTGCATATTTACATTGGGACTGCGGGCTATGACCTGAGACTTTCCCTTTCATTGCATTGAATAATTACATTGGGACTGCGGGATATGACTTGAGACTTTCCCTCGCATTGCATTGCGTATATACATTGGGACTGCGGGTCGAGACCTGAGACTTTCCCCTGTATTGCATTGTACGACTATCTACTGATTTATACGTTGTGCAGAACTGTGATTTACTACTTCGTTCTTTCCGGTTCACTTTACTTCCTATTAATTATTACTGTTTTTACTTATCTGTTAATTATATCTGTTTATTTTTTTTTAAAACTCAATAGAGCCGTAACTTGAACTCGTCACTACTTGACTGGGGTTAGGCTTGGCACTTACTGGGTAACGAATGTGGAGTACTCATGACCTTCTGAGCATGTTTTCTCATGTGCAGACCCAGGTTCTAGCGCACCGTTCCGGAGTCAGTAGAGTAGCAGATCTTCGGGAGACTTTGATGTATT
The DNA here is from genome assembly GCA_005239505.1 of Nicotiana paniculata. Lineage (NCBI taxonomy): Eukaryota > Viridiplantae > Streptophyta > Magnoliopsida > Solanales > Solanaceae > Nicotiana > Nicotiana paniculata. Next base: position 16,693 of record ML351128.1, on the reverse strand, counting down.
TCTGCAGCGTCTGCAGAGCTTCTGAGCCCCCCCTCCTATCTTAGCATAGTTATAGTTCGTATATGAGACTACACTTTCATTTCCAGTTTGTGTATTGAACCATAGAGTTTAGCTTGTGATGTTGGTGAAATTCCGGGTTTTGGGAAGTACAAACTGTATATGCTGAGTAGCTACCTTATATCTAGTTGATATCCTTTTTGTCTTTATTTTATTAATTCTGTTGTTTTCCACATATTTCTAGGCTTACCTAGTCATAGAGACTAGGTGCTGTCACGATACCTTTTAGAGGGTAAATTGGGTCGTGACATGTTGGTATCAGAGCGTCTAGGTTCATAGGAGTCACAACATCACAAGCTGGTTTATTAGAGTCTTGCAGATCGGTGCGGAGACGTCCGTATCTATCTTCGGGAGGCTATGTAACTGTTATGAAGAATCAAATTCTTTAGAATTCCTTATCGTGCTGGTTACCGTCATCAAATTCTTAAACTCTATTCTATTCTTGCTTGCAGATGGTTCGTACCCGCACCGGACGTATTGATGACCAGGCACCCGAGCCCCCAGTCAGAGCCACCAGAGGCAGGGGCCGGGGCAGGGGGCAAGCACGCGGCGCGGCCCGAGCACCGGCCAGAGTAGAGGTAGAGGAGCCCCCAGCAGTTACAGTTGGAGGGGTACAGGAGGTCCCTACTGTCACTCCAGACCTCTAGGAGACTTTGGCTCAGTTCATGAGTGCTTTCAGTACTCTGTCTCAGGCGGGACTACTTCCGATAGCCCGAGCTACATCCCAGGCCGGGGGAGGGACACAGACTCCCGCAGCTCGTACCCCTGAGCAGAGGGTTCATATAGGGAAGGTTCCAGAGTATATCCCCATGCCTCCTGCAGCCCCAGTTCAGCCGGAGGCCAGAGCAGCTGTATCTGAATCTGAGCAGCTCCGTCTTGAGAGGTACAAGAAGTACCACCCACCTGATTTCAGCAGATTGGCTTCATATGATGCTCTGGGTTTTCTTGAAGAGTGTCATCGTATTCTTCGCACCATGGTTATTGTGGAGACGAGTGGGGTCTCTTTCACTACTTTCCAGCTGAGAGGAGCAACTTATCAGTGGTGGCATGCATTTGAGCTTAGTAGTCCGGACGAGGCATCCTCACTTACTTGGGCTCAGTTTTCAGAGATGTTTTTGCTCGAGTTTGTCCCTCAGATTCTCAGGGATGCTTGTCGTGCAGAGTTTGAGCAGCTACGCCAGGGTACCATGACCGTGTCAGAGTATGCAGTCCGGTTCAGTGACTTGGCATGACATGCACAAGCTTTGGTTTCTACGGTCAGAGAGAGAGTTCGTCGTTTTATTGAGGGGCTCCATCCCAGCATTCGTACTAGCATGGACAGAGAGATGGAGACAGATATTACTTACCAGCAGGCCGTGAGCATTGCTAGGAGGATTGAGAGTATGTTGGCCCGGGACAGAGAGGAGAGGGAGGCCAAGAGGTCTCGAGAGACGGGTCATTTTTTAGGAGTTCGTACACATGCAGCACGCCATGGTAGGGGTTTTGTGAGCCGCCCCATTCATTCAGCTCTTCCAGCAGCCAGCGGTATTCCAGCTCCTCCTAGACCTCAGGAGCCTTATTATGCACCACCGGTATCTCAGGTGCCTCCAGCTCGAGGTGCTATCACTGGCCAGTCCAACAGGACAGTTCAGAGTCAGCAGCAACCATTGTATCCTTAGAGGGGTTGTTTTGGGTGTGGTGACCCTCGGTATATGATCAAGGATTGCCCAGTACGGGGAGGAGTGCACCACCTCAGACTTATCAGGGTGCACCCCCTCAGATTTATTAGGCTCCACGCCTTCCTCCATGCCCTCCAGCTATTCCTCCAGCCCCAGCTGCTACCCCACCACCTCAGACAGCTCGAGGTGGAGGTCGGGGAGGTCGAGGTCGCCCTAGAGGGGGAGGACAGGCTAGGTACTATGCTCTTCTAGCCCGGTCCGAGGCCATTGCTTCAGATTCAGTCATTACAGGTATTGTTCCCATTTGTCATAGGGATGCATCGGTATTATTTGACTTAGGCTCTAAATATTCATATGTGTCTTCCTATTTTGCTTCACATCTGGGGATAGCCCGGAACTTTTTGAGTTCCCCTGTTTATGTTTCTACTCCGTTGGGAGATTCTCTTATTGTGGACCACGTACATCGGTCATGTTTGATTACTATCAGTGGTTTTGAGACCAAAGCTGATTTGCTACTACTCAGTATGGTAGATTTCGATGTTATATTGGGTATGGACTGGCTATCTCCCTATTATGCTATTCTTGATTGTCACGCCAAGACCGTTACACTGGCTAAGCCAGGATCTCCGAGGTTATAGTGGAGAGGTTCCTTGGTGTATACTCCCCGCCGAGTCATTTCTTTTCTTAAGGCTCAGCGGATGGTTGGGAAGGGGTGTGATGCATATTTGGCTTATGTGAGAGATGTTAGCACTGAGACCCCTATAATGGAGTCAGTTCCAGTTGTCAGAGACTATTCTGATGTATTTCTAGCTGATCTTCCGGGTATGCCACCTGATAGAGACATTGATTTCGGCATTGACTTGTTGCCGGGCACTCAGCCCATTTCCATTCCTCCTTATCGCATGGATCCTCCTGAGCTGAAGGAGTTGAAGGAACAGTTACAGGAGTTGCTTGAGAAGGGTTCATCAGGCCCAGTGTATCACATTGGGGCGCTCCGATATTATTTGTGAAGAAAAATGATGGCTCGATGCGTATGTGTATTGACTACCGGCAGTTGAATAAGGTGACGGTGAGGAACAAGTACCCATTGCCTCGCATTGATAATCTATTTGACCAGTTACAGGGTGCTAGAGTGTTCTCTAAGATTGATCTATATTCGGGTTATCATCAGTTGAAGATTCAGGAACCGGATATCCCGAAGACTTCCTTCAGGACCAGATATGGCCACTATAAGTTCCTTGTTATGTCATTCGGGCTGACCAACGCCCCAGCAACCTTCATGCACTTGATGCACAACATATTTTGGTCTTATATTGATAATTTCGTCATTGTGTTCATTGATGACATTCTGGTATTTCTAGGTCCCAGGAGGACCATGAGCAGCACTTGAGGACCGTGCTTCGGACATTGAGGGAGAAGAAGTTGTATGCCAAGTTTTCTAAGTGTGAATTTTGGCTTGACTCTATGGCATTCCTAGGCCACGTGGTGTCTTTGGATGGGATCAAAGTAGATCCGAAGAAGGTGGAGGCGGTTCAGAGCTGGCCCAGACTGTCCTCAGCTACTGAGATTTGCAGTTTCCTCGGTTTGGCTAGGTATTATCACCGTTTTGTGGAGGGATTTTCATCCATTTCAGCACCTATGACCAGACTGACCCAGAAGTTTGCACCTTTTATATGGACTGAGGAGTGTGAGGATATCTTTCAGAAGCTCAAGACAACCCTGACTACAACTCCTGTGTTGGTTTTCCCTACCGGTTGCGGTTCCAATACAGTTTATTATGATGCTTTGAGGATTGGATTGGGAGCGGTGTTGATGTAGGATGGTAGGGCAATTGCCTACGCGTCCAGGAAGTTGAAGTTCCATGAGAAAAACTACCTGTTCATGATCTCGAGTTGGCAGCGATTGTTCACGCCTTGAAGATATGGTGTCATTATTTATATGGTGTTCCCTGTGAGATATTCACGGATCACCGGAGTTTGCAGCACATATTCAGGCAGAAAGGATCTAAATTTGCACCAGCGTATGTGGTTAGAGTTTCTAAAGGACTATGACATCACTATATTATACCACCTGGGGAAGGCCAATGTGGTTGCCGACGCCTTGAGTCGCCGCACGGAGAGTTTGGGGAGTTTGGCATACCTTCATGCAGCTGAGAGGCCTTTAGACTTAGATGTTCAGTCCTTAGCCAGTCAGTTTGTGAGATTGGATCTTTCTGAGCCTTGCCGAGTATTAGCTTGTGTGGTTGCTCGATCTTTCCTCCATGATCGTATCGGAGAGTGCCAGTATGATGATCCCCACCTTTTAGTTATCCAGGATAGAGTCCGGCGGGGTGATGCCAGAGATGTGACTATAGGAGAGGATGGGGTGATGAGGATGCAGGGCCGTATCTGTGTGCCCAACGTAGATGGGCTTCGAGATTTGATTCTTGAGGAGGCCCATAGTTCGCAGTATTCCATCCATCCGGGTACCACGAAGATGTACCAGGATCTGAGACAACACTATTGGTGGCGAAGAATGAAGAAGGATATAGCAGAGTTTGTAGCCAAGTGTTTCAACTGTCAGCAGGTCGAATGTGAGCATCAGATACCGGAAGGGTTGCTTCGGCAGATTGAGCTTCCAGAGTGGAAGTGGGAGCGGATCACCATGGACTTTGTGGTTGGACTTCCTCGGACTTTCAGGAAGCATGATGCTATTTGGTTGATTGTGGACGGCTGACCTAATCAACCCATTTTATTCCGGTACTGACTACATATTCATCGGAGAGGTTGGCTGAGATTTATATTAGAGAGATTGTTTGCCTCCACGGTATTCCAATATCTATCATTGCAGACATAGGTACACAGTGCACTTCACGGTTCTGGAGAGCCGTTCAGCAGGAGTTAGGAACCAGGGTAGAGTTGAGTACATCTTTTCACCCTCAGACGGACGGGCAGTCTGAGCGTACGATTCAGATCCTCGAGGATATGCTTCGTGCCTGTGTGATGGATTTTGGAGGGTCATGGGATTGATTCTTGCCTCTTGCAGAGTTTGCTTACAACAACATCTTCCAGTCCAGCATTCAGATGGCGCCGTATGATGCATTGTATGGTAGGCGGTGCAGGTCTCTCGTGGGATGGTTTGAGCCGGGCGAGGCCTGATTGTTGGGTACAGACTTGGTTCGGGATGTCCTGGACAAGGTGAAGGTGATTCAGGAGAGACTTCGTAAAGCTCAGTCTAGGCAAAAGAGCTATGCGGATCAGAATGTTCAGGACTTAGAATTTATGGCTGGTTATCGGGTTTTACTTCGGGTATCGCCTATGAAGGGCATCATGAGGTTCGGGAAGAAAGGCAAGATGAGTCCGAGATTTATTGGCCCTTTTGGGGTGTTGCGACGTGTTGGGGAGGTTGCTTATGAGCTAGCCCAGCCTCCCAGCCTAGCAGGGGTTCATCCGGTGTTCCACGTCTCCATGCTCCTGAAGTATCACGGTGACCCGACTCATGTCTTGGATTTCATCTCGGTCCAACTGGACAAGGATCTATCATATGTTGAGGAGCCTGTAGCTATATTGGACAGGCAGTTCAGAAAGCTCAGGTCAAAGGATATTGCGTCAGTAAAGGTTCAATGGAGGGGTCAGCCAGTCGAGGAGGCGACTTGGGAGACCGAGCAGGATATGCGGAGTCAGTACCCTCATCTTTTTCCATCTCCAGGTATGTTTCTATGCTCGTTCGAGGACGAACGATTTTCTTAAGAGGGGGAGGATGTAACGACCCGGTCGGTCATTTTAAGAATTTCGGCCGATAGGTGAGATTTTGATATCGGACTCAAAATGGATTTTCGAAAGTGACATCAGGTCCGTAATGTCTTTTATGACCTGTGTGCAAAATTTGAGGTCATTCGGATGAGTTTAGACGTGTTTCGACGTCAGATGTGAATTCTGGAATTTTCCTAAGTTCTTAGGCTTGAATCTATGCATAAACGATAATTTTGATGTTATGAGATGTGTTTTAAGGCTCGACCAAGTTTGAATGAGGTATTAGGGTTGGTTGATAGGTTTGGTTGAGGTCCAGGGGGCCTCGAGTGTGTTTTGGATGCCCAAACGGGCATATTTGGCCTAAGTCCTTTTGCTGGTTTTTCTGGTTTTACAGCATCAGGTAAGTGTTCCGTGCGATCACGTAAATCAGTCCGCGATCGCATAGTGTTAGATGGGGGTGGTCAGAAATTTGTGCTTCACGATCGCAAAAGTGCAGCCGTGATTGCAATGTTCTGATCAGTTGGTCTACACGATCGCACGCCCAGGATTGTGATCGCGATTGCATAAGGTATCCTAAGGCTGGGGGAGGTGCACTGTTTTTCTCTACGCGGTCATATGGCCTCAGACGCGATCGCGTTGCTGTAGGGTCAGAAGGTCCGCGATTGCAGACGTTTAATCGCGATCGCGATGAAGGATTTCCAGGCGCGTGTTTCATTACTCTCCGCAATCGCGACTCATTGTACGCGATCGCGTAAGGCAAATGCCTAGGCAGGATATTAAACCCCAAATCCGAGGGTTTATGCCATTTTTATATTTTCGAATTTGAGATCTCGGGAAGGGCGATTTCTGAAGATTTTTGCACCTGGGTAACTTGGGTAAGTGATTTTTATCCCTTATAGATCATATTCCATGGTTCCAATCTTAAATTCAACCCTTAATTTCGAAAATTATAGGAAAAATGGGATGAACTTCATAGACCGAATTATTGAGTTTTGGTTGGGTATTTGACCTCCAATTTGAGAGATTCTTATATGGCTAGACTCATGAGTGAATGGGTGTCTGAAAAATATAAATTTTACCCGATTCTGAGACGTGGGCCCGAGGGACATTTTGGTCAAAATTCCTAATTTCGCATATTAGCTTCAAATTGATTAGTTATTTTGATTTCTTGAAATGATATTCATATTATGCAATCGGATTGAATAGATTTGGGCCACCCAGAGTTGGATACTCGTGGCAAGAGCGTGATTGTTGGTTGATTAACTTAGTCAAGGTAAGTGGCTTACCTAACTCTGTGTTGGGGAAATTCCCTTAAGCATTTATAACTGATTTTTGACATGAAAATCCCGTGTACATGAGGTGATGAGTACATGCACGGGATATTTCTCACTAATTCCATTGTTTCCTTCTATGACATACTTCATCTTAAATTCCTGTTATTTCTGTTATTGGTTTAATTGAGTAGCGACTTAAAATTTTATCAAGTCCAACGATTTTACCTGATTTTCTACTCGTTAGTATTATTTTAAACTGGGTTAAGTACCTTCCTCTATATTTTCCAACTGTTTTCCCAAAGCTTTTGAATTATGCTATATCTGATATACATCTCGCATTACATATTTACCTTGGGACTGCGGGCTATGACCTGAGACTTTTCCCTGCATTGCATTGCATATTTATATTGGGACTGCGGGTTATGACCTGAGACTTTCCCTTTCACTGCATTGCATATTTATATTGGGACTGCGGCCTATGACCTGAGACTTTCCCTTGCATTGCATTGCATATTTATATTGGTACTGCGTGTAACATGAGACTTTCCCTTGCACTGCATTGCATATTTTTATTGGGACTACGGGCTATGACCTGATTCTTTCCCTTGCATTGCATTTCATATTTACATTGGGATTGCGGGCTATGACCTACGACTTTCCCTTGCATTGCATTGCATATTTACATTGGGACTGCGGGCTATGACCTGAGACTTTCCCTCGCATTGCATTGAGTATTTACATTGGCACTGTGGGCCGAGACCTGAGACTTTCCCCTGTATTGCATTGTACGACTATCTACTAATTTATATGCTGTGCAGAACTGAGATTTACTACTTCGTTCTTTCCGGTTCACTTTACTTCCTGTTAATTATTACTGTTTTTACTTATCTGTTAATTATATCTTTTTATTTTTTTTAAACTCAGTAGAGCCGTAACCTGACCTCGTCACTACTTGACTGGGGTTAGGTTTGGCACTTACTGGGTACCGAATGTGGAGTACTCACGCCCTTCTGCGTATGTTTTCTCATGTGTAGACCCAGGTTCCAGCGCACCGTTCCGGAGTCAGTAGAGTAGTAGATCTTCGGGAGACTTTGAGGTATTTCTGCAGCGTCCGCAGAGCTTCTGAGTCCCCCCTCCTATCTTAGCATAGTTATAGTTCGTATATGAGACTACACTTTCATTTCCAGTTTGTATATTGAACCATAGAGCTTAGCTTGTGATGTTGGTGACATTTCGGGTTTTGGGAAGTACAAACTGTATATGCTGAGTAGCTACCTTATATCTAGTTAATATCCTTTTTGTCTTTATTTTATTGATTCTGTTGTTTTCCGCATATTTCTAGGCTTACCTAGTCATAGAGATTAGGCGCCGTCACGATACCTTTCGGAGGGTAAATTGGGTCGTGACAGTTGGGCAAGGGTTTGAATGAAATACGAGTAGGGACTATGAATATGAAGGCATTCGATGGGTCGCAAGGAGCCACAATTGGGGAAACCAATTTATGCTTGCAGATGCGTCTCACTTGGTTCGATGTTGAACTTAAGGTGCTAGACATATCCTCCTCCTACAATTTTCTCTTAAGAAGACTCTGGATACATGCTGCTGGGGCTGTTGCATCCACTTTGCACCAGGCTGCTCATTTGAATGGAATCATCAAGAAGTAATCATTCATGGAGATGGGAGAAATCCCATTTATACCAATCAAACTATTCCGGTCGTGGAAAATAGAAGGAAGTTGGGCGGAGAGACTTATCACCGCATCGAGTGCGTCAATGCAATTGAGAAAGATAAATGGTGGAGAAGCAAAACAAAAAGCATACTGGCATGGTCGGGGTATGAACCCGACAAAGGACTTCAGAAGAAACTCCAAGGCATTACCAAGCCAATACATCTGAAACCTCATGGTGAAACTTTTGGGCTTGGATATCCGTATACCTGGAAAGAATACGATGATTGGTCGCCGCCATGGCGTGGTCCTATTACCCTCTTGAGCAGCCAGTGCCACATCTGAGTCAATCCTTTCATCAGGCTGGTACAATATGGGGATCTGAAGAAGAAGAGGCTTTGGCGGGGCAAATGAGCCTGTTCATGGAAGACGAAGCTATGGATTGCAATGTGATAGTTGAGGAGGAGGAGGAAAAAGGCCTTATCACTCAGACAACGGAGAGGGGAGCATTTCTCAGAAACTGGACCGCCACACCATCTTTCTTTCAGTATTTCATTTTGGAAAACATTGTTTGAAGTCATTTAAACGCTACTTTGTTCAAAATTTCAGCATTTTTATCAATAATTTGATGTTTTGTTATCAATGTCTTTCATATGTTTCCTCTACAGCATTACTATTTCTTCCCTGGATGAACCAACGACTGTGACATGTAATGAGACAACACAACACAAGGATAGTGATTTAGAAGAGACAGAAAAAGAAGATGTGATACCTGAAGAGATCGTCAGAGAAGTTGAGAACTTTGACAACAAACCTAAGTCCAACCTGGACGAGACTGAGGTAGTCAATTTGGGAGATTCTGAAACCATCAAAGAAACTCGCATAAGCATCCACTTTCACCGCCAGAAAAGGAAGAACACACTCACTTCCTGAAAGAATATGAGGACATTTTTGAATCGTTGTATGATGACATGGCCGGTTTGAGCACATCTATAGTGGCTCATAAATTTCCTACCAATCCAATATGTCCGCCAGTAAAGCAGAAGCTCAGATAGTTTAAACCAGACACGAGCCTAAAAATCAAGGAAGAAGTCACTAAGCAGATCAAAACCAAAGTCCTCAGGGTAGTTGAGTACCGGACCTGGTTAGCCAACATTGTGCCGGTTCTGAAGAAAGATGGGAAAGTCAGGATGTGTGTCGACTATCGGGATTTAAATATAGCAAGTCCCAAGGATGATTTCCCACTACCAAATATACATATACTAATTGATAACTGCGCCAAGCATGAGCTCCATTCCTTTTTTGATTGCTTCACGGGTTATCATTAAATCTGGATGGATGAAGAAGACGCAGAAAAGACAGCCTTCATTACACCGTGGGGGAGTATATTGCTACAGGATGATTTCGTTCGGTCTGAAGAATGCTGGGGCCACCTACATGAGGGCCATGACAACCATCTTCCATGATATGATACACAAGGAGATAGAGGTATATGTTGACGACGTCATCATCAAATCCAAGAAAGCCACAAATCAGATAGCACACTTGAGAAAGTTCTTTGATCGACTGGGAAAGTATAATCTAAAGCTGAACCCTACAAAATGTGCATTCAGGGTTCCTGTCGAAAAATAGTTGGGATTCATCGTCAGCCGCCGAGGAATCAAGTTGGACCCGTCAAAGGTCAAAGCTATCCAGGAATTACCACCACCAAAGAACAAGAAGGACGTAATGAGTTTCTTGGGACGTCTCAATTACATCAGCCGCTTCATAGCGCAGTCCACAGTGATATGAGAACCAATTTTCAAAATGCTGAAGAAGGATGGCGCAACCAGCTGGGCTAGGATTGCCAGAAGGCTTTTGACAAAATCAAGGAATACCTGTCCACACCACCAGTACTAGTCTCGCCAGAACCTGGTAGACCATTACTCTACCTTTTGGTATTAGATGGGGCTTTCAGTTGTGTTTTGGAACAACATGACGAGACGGGGAGAAAGGAGCAAGCCATATATTACCTGAGTAAGAAGTTCACGCCTTATGAAGCACGTTATTCTTTGTTGGAACACACCTGTTGTGCTCTGACATGGATAGCTCAGAAGCTGAGGCATTACTTCCGGGCCTATACTATGTATCTCATCTCAAGGATGGATCCCATGAAGTACATATTCCAGAAGCCTCTGCCTACAAGGAAGCTGGCCAAGTGGCAAATATTGTTGAGTGAATTTGATATCATCTATGTAACTCAGAAGGCAGTCAAAGGACAAGCATTGGCAGATCATCTTGCCAAAAATCCTATAGGAGGAGAATACGAACCACTAAAAACGTATTTTCCTGACGAAGAGGTAACATTCATAGGAGAAGACATTGCTAAAGCTACTATTTTTTGACGAAGCTACAAATTTCAAAGGAGTCGATATCGGAGACGTCCTGGTATCAGAAACTGGTCAGCACTACCTGGTGTCTACAAAACGTAGGTTTCCATGCACCAATGATATGGCTGAGTATGAAGCCTGCATATTAGGGCTCGATTAGGCTGTCAACATGAACGTTGAAGAACTGCTGGTAATTGGTGACTCAGACCTATTGGTGCACCAGGTACAAGGATAATGGGCTACCAAGAATACCAAGATACTACCATATCTACATCATGTACATGAAATGAGGAAGAGGTTCAGAAAGATAGAGTTCCGGCATGTCCCCAGAATCCAGAATGAATTTGCAGATGCATTGGCCACTTTGTCCTCCATGATACAACATCCGGACAAGAATTTCATCGATCCCATTCTGGTGAGAATCCATAATCAGCCGGTGTACTATGCTCATGTCGAAGAAGAGATAGATAGAAACCCGTGGTTCAACGATATCAAGGAATATTTGGCAAAGGAAGAATATCCAGAGCATGCAAACCACACTCAGAAACACACACTTCGGAGGTTGTCCAATCATTTCTTCCAAAGCGGAGGAATTCTATGTAGAAGAACTCCCGATCTAGGATTGTGAAGATGTGTCGATAAGAGGATTCCAAATTGCTTGAAGAAATACATGCAGGAACCTGCGACCCGCATATGAACGGTTTCATCCTGGCCAAGAAGATACTCAGGGTCGGATACTTCTGGATGACTATGGAAACGGATTGCATATGATATGTCCAAAAATGGCACCAATGGCAGATACATGAAAATATGATACAGGTGCCGCCAAACGAACTCAATGCAACAAGTGCACCTTGGCCTTTTGCTTCCTGGGGAATGGATGTCATTGGTCCAATAGAACCCACTGCTTCGAATGAGCACACGTTCATTTAGTGGCCATTGATTATTTCACCAAATAGGTTGAAGCTGCATCCTACAAGGTTGTAGTCAAGAAAGTCGTTGCAGACTTTGTTAGGGATCGTATTGTTTGTCGATTCGGGGTTCTAGAGTCCATCATCACTGACAATGCCGCTAATATTAACAGTGATTTGATGAAATCCATGTGTGAAACTTTTAGAATCAAGAACAAGAATTCCACAACATTCAGGCCTCAAACGAACAGAGCCGTGGAGGCCTCCAACAAAAACATCAAGAAGATACTAAGAAAAATGGTAGAGAATCACAAGGAATGGCACGCGAAGTTACCATTTTCCTTATTAGGATATCGTACCGCAATCCACACATCAATCGGAGCAACTCCTAACCTATTGGTTTACGTCACTGAAGCCGTCATCCCCGCCGAGGTAGAAATTCCTTCCTTTAGAATTATACAAGAAGCCAAACTCAGTGATGCAGAATGGATAAGGAGCCGCTATGAGCAATTAGCCCTCATAGATGGAAAAAGAATGAAAGCAGTGTGTCATGGTCAGCTTTATCAAAACAGGATGTCAAGAGCTTTCAACAAAAGGGTCAAACCTAAACAGTTTACACCGGAGCAGCTGGTGTTGAAACGGATCTTTCCACATCAAGATGAAGACAAAGGGAAATTCTCACCTAATTGGCAAGGTCCTTACATGGTTCACAGGGTACTAACAGGAGGAGCACCCATACTCACAGAAATGGACAGAGAGATTTTGCCAAAGACTATCAATTCAGATGCAGTCAAAAGATACTATGTGTAAATCTATTTGCATTTCTTCATATGATGTAATTGAACTACTCTTGAACTGATTCCCGTTAAGAGGGTTTATGTAGGATTTTAAGACGGGATACATAGGCAACCTCGTGGTTCGGTCACAATTCAATAAATATCTCCATTTTCCCAATAATCAGAAACTGGGGCAGAATTGCATGTAGAGCAGCCAGAAGATCATTTAGATAACTAGGGAAAAATTTTGAGGAGAACCCTCAAAATTCTATGGCAAGGAGGTCGCAAGGTCTCTGATAACGTCACAATCACTGGTTCATCTAATTGATTTCTTAATCTGCATATTACTATATTTTGAAAACCATACACGCATACTTTTGAAAAACTTTATTTTTAGCCAAGTGCTACCTAGGTTAACTTAAACAGGACCCTCGGGAAGAGGGGAGCAAAGCAAGCAGACAAAGGCACGAATCAACCTCCCCTACAAAATTCATAAATTTTCTTTGGATACAGGAATAGTTCATAACCACGAGTATAGTTGCAACAACAGAATCGCCACACACAAATATATCTCCAGCTAAGAATACTTCGCTCTTACTACTTGTCCATTTGCATGAGACTAAGTAATGTCTCAAATCTTGCATGAGGCTAAGCTCTGCCTCCCTATTTGCATAAGGCTAAGCATTGCCTTCTCTTTGCATGTGACTAAGCACTGTCCCAAATCTTGAATGAGGCTAAGCTCTGCCTCCTTATTTGCATAAGGCTAAGCATTGCCTTCTCTTTGCATGAGACTAAGCACTGTCTCAATTCATGCATGTGGCTAATCCTTGCCTCTCTATTTGCATAAGGCTAAGCCCTGCCTCTCTATTTGCATAAGGCTAAGCCCTGCCTCTCTATTTGCATAAGGATAAGCGTTTCCTTCTCCTTGCATGAGACTAAGCACCGTCTCGAATCTTGCATGAGGCTAAGCCCCGCCTCTCCATTTGCATAAGTCTAAGCTAAGCATTGCCTTCTCCTCCATGAGACTAAGCACTGTCTCGAATCTTGCATAAGGCTAAGCACTGCCTTCCATTTGCATGAGACTAAGCACTGTCTCATATCCTACATGAGGCTAAGCCCTACCTCTTTATTTGCATAAGGCTAAGCTCTGCCTTCCCCATACAAGACTAAGCATTGTCTCCCTTTGCATAACATAAATGTTTCTTTATTCTCTTTTTTCGTGGCTAAGCTCTGCCCTCAACCCTACAAAAGACTAAGATCTGTCTTGTTTTATCTCAAGAATCATGTCTTTGAATCTTATGGGCTGATATATTGCCAATTTGTTCAAAGGCGTTATAGTCCGAAGGCATCATCTTCATAGCCGGAAAATGCCATGCCATGGCCTAAGTATCTCTTAATCCTGCACATCATTATTCAAAGGCATCATGGTTCGGAGGAACCATCTTCATAGCCCGAGAATATCATTTTCATGGCCTGTGAATCCTTTACTGCACAACTCGTGGCCTGGGACATCATGGTCTAAGGACGTCATCCTCACCGTCCAAAAACAATCTCCATGGTCCAAAGGGAATTTGAAATCTTTGCTCCAGTTCTCACTCGATGCCCATACCCTCCAATTATTTCAAACGTAATTGATCATCATCTGTTACCCATTCTCACTTACCCATAACCATTTTCAAATCCCATTTGATCTCACTCGGAATATTTTGTCCGCTCTTACAAACAACTCCACCGGTTCATTCCACCGTTGGATCCATAACTACACATGGCTTGATTCCTGTAAAACCAGGGATATGTAGGCAGCTCAAAAGCCAGAGTGCGACCCATATCTTTCAAATCACTCCATTCGGTCAAAATCGATCATCATTTCTTCACCCGACAACTCTTTCATCCTTCCCAGGTAAAGAGGGGCATCTGTTGATACCCAATTTTTCCCTCATATTTTTTAAATATACATATATACTTTCAAAAGAGCACGTATGCATTATCATTTGATTTTTAAACAGATACATGCTTTTTTCCTAATTTTCTATAATTTTTAAAGATTTTTAAATCAATTTATTCCCATATTTTATTAGATAAATAATCATTAATTGCATCACAAATTATTTTATGATAGTTTTTATCATCTGAATTCATCATTTACATCTATACTAGGTTTTAAATATTTTTGTGCATTTGTTATAATTACATTTGCATTTTTAAAGATTAAAATTGCACATTTTTGTAATAATAGCCCGTTATACTTATAATTACTTTATTTATGCAAAGAAATAACTTTGCATATTTTTATAGTGTTAAATAACTATTATTAACCATTTTTATGCACAAATAATATTTTTACTATTTATTTATCATTTTTTACGAATTATTTACTAATTTAATTGGGTATTTAAATAATAGCTCCTTTTCCCTAATTATTTCGGACCTAATCTACCCAAACCAACCCAATTACCCAGCCCAATTACCTAATACCTAGCCCAAACCTAATCCCAACCCGGTCGGTACCCATTTCACACAACCCGCCTCAGTCCCGTTTTAAAATTCAGGCCGTTGATCTTAGAGATCAATGACCTACATTTAACCTACCCCTTTTAACTTAACACCCCAAACCCTAATCCCCCATTCCCTCTCATCCACCATCTTTAAATCCTCGCGACCCTTCTCCCTCTCTTATGAACCCTAGCCGTCACACCCCAAATCCCCTCTCCAAATCCCGTTGATAATGAGATTTCACTATTATTTGCTTACTACATTTGCATTCTCTTGGTACTGGCTCTTCGATTATGATAATACTGAGATATTTGTCTAATTTTGGAAAATACCACCTCTATAATAACACGAATCGACTCAATCTTGAAGATTTGTGTAATATTCCGTCCATATACATGAGATTGAACTAGATCCTTCATATCGGTTGTCCGATTTCGAGTTTAAAACCCTAATTAGGGTTTGGAGTTTGATACTTATCCTTTTCTGCTTATTTTAGTGACCTACATGTGAGATTTTCCCTTTTTCTTCGCCTGTGTTTACTTGATTTCTTTCCTTACCTATGTTTATTCAACCATTTTCCTTGCTTGTGGATCCGATTTTACTGCTATATAAACTCATCCCTCTTTCTGTCATGCCCCAAAATCGAGGGACGAGACCGACGCCTAACCGAATGAACCCGGTCAAGCGAACCTGATTTGCCTTTCCTATCTCACGTGTTACCCCGTGATTTCAATATACATTATTCATGTGGAATAGCCATTTATAACTTAAGAATAAACTTACGACTTGAATTCATTTCTACTTTTTATCATTACAAACATATGAAACCAAATACTTGCAAAATACATACAACATTTACCAACGTGGATCACGATTTTGAACCGTACCCTTACATACCCAAAATACATATGTACACTACCCACATTGTGTCTACGGAGCCTCTACGAATACTAGAAACATAACATTACATTCCGGCAACAAGGCCCCAACTATACCTTACAATACACAATAAACTCAAAAGAAGGTGGCATGAACCACACATGGCCCCGAGAGGAAGTGGGGCTCACCAACGCAGCTGACAGAATGGAGAGGAGGCATTACGGTCGCTGGGCTGAATTACCTACTATGGAACCACCTACAATCATCATAAGAATGTAGATCCCCCGGCAAAAGGGACGTCAGTACATTTGGATTGTACTGGTATGTATGTACAAACTTTACTCTAAGTAAGATCAACAATATACAGATAAGAGACGGTAATAGAATCAGCAAGCATTGCACAGAAACAGAAACAATCAAAATCACAAGTTCCACAGATTCCCCTTTTTCCTTTCCATCAACACCATATTCATAGAGAATTTCATCGTAAGGACACAATATCAGTACAACCAATAACCCATATGATATCAAGTCATAACAGATCATTGCCCAAAACACGAGTCAAAATAGGACATTTCCACAATCAGTGTGGTATGACTAAATCAACCACAATTCCTGTTTATCATATCATTTTACAGCTCTTAGCACTTAATCATGTTCACATACTTGAGTTCGCTACCAATCTTTCATACCGGCACATTAGGGTACTTAACCAACCTTACACATGGCAAAACATTCACAAGTAAATCACCTTTCCACAATTTTGAATAGCAAATACATGAATTTCAGCTAGACAGCCAGAGAGTACGGCATCACGCCTCAATATATTTAGAACACCCAATTTTGCACATACTCAGACAATTAACACGGAACAAATCA